>SWEM01000226.1:0-45593 GCA_019593585.1 Nitzschia palea | reverse complement strand
CGATGATTTGGAAATATTTCGGCACCTGATGAACTCGAAAAGATGAAGCAACTCGCAAGAAATTGATCAACGAGGCTGACGTTGTCATTCTCTGTAAAGTCAACGACAATACATTGTCAAATCACAGTTTAGGGTCGAAAACCTATCATAATCTCAATATTTAATTTTCCTTTTTCATGCAGGTCTTCCTGATGCCGCTTCCGCTGAAGCTGCGTCGTGGGTTGAACCAGGTAACGATCGGACAGTCGTTATTGATGCGTCCACAGCGTTCCGTGTCGACGAAAGTTGGGATTATGGATTTCCCGGTAAGTCCATTTATTCGCATTTTTCTGACATTTACATGGATCATATTTTCTGACCTGATGGTTCTTTTTTCGTAGAACTCTCCACCGAACAACGAGCCAAGCTTGAGAAATCGAAGAGAATTTCGAATCCTGGTTGCTATCCGACGGGATTCATCGGCTTGACCCGCCCCCTAGTCGACGCAGGTATCTTGAAGGAAGGAACGCCTGTCACTGTAAACGCTATCAGTGGTTACTCTGGGGGTGGCAAAGGTTTGATGAACATTTTCGAAAATGAAGAACATGAACCTTGGGGTGCTTATGGTTTTAGCTTGGTAAGTCCTTTCACTGCTCTGAAAACAGGTCATATCCGCGAGTGTTCCTTACTGACAACTCTACTCGTAGGCACACAAACATATTCCTGAAATGGCCAAGTACTCTCGTTTGAACAAGGAACCAATTTTCCAACCTCAAGTTGCGACGTTTGTCCAAGGCATGGTTGTCTCTGTTCCGTTGCATTACGGATGGCTCGCCCCCGGCACAACGGGCGCTAAGATACACGAGGTCCTCTCGCAACACTATGCCGGAAGCAACTTTGTTACGGTCATGCCCCTTGGTGAAAAGGGTGTCAAGGAGGCTGGTTTGCTTGAGCGTGATGCGTTTTTACGACCGGATTCGTTAGCCAACACTAACAAGATGGAATTGTTTGTATTTGCCAACGATGAGGCTCAACAAGTAGTGTTGTGCGCACGACTTGATAATCTTGGAAAGGGAGCCAGTGGAGCCGCAGTCCAAAACCTAAACATTGCCTTGGGCCTTGACGAGACCACTGGGCTTCTGTAGGGCACATGTAGCAACAAGGAAGACCTAGATGAAATCCTGTCAAAAAAATTAAAGTTAAAGCACATGACTACCTACTTTTCATCAACCACTGGTTTTAGAGCTTTCAAACGTTCCAAAGCCGCTTCAGCAAGTTCAACGAGATCCCAACGTCCTTCATCTTGAAGACAACTTTTGAAAATTGCCATCTTTACCACACAATGCTTCCCTGCCGCACGTTCAATCGATTTGATGCGATTGGCCAATCCAGCTTCTGTCATGGTACGGATTCGCATTATGCAATGTTCATAGGACGCCGTGGGATTTTCGCGAGCTGCCTTTTCCAATCCGGCTTGGGAAACCTCCACAGCACGCCGTAGTCGAACTTCTCGGCACTCGTTGACTCTGGATTGGCGTTCTTGGTCTAGCAATGAATTTTCCGTATTTTCTTTACCATTCACCGGGTTATCGACACTATCTATCCTTTCTGGTTCTTTGCCTTCGAGTCGTAATGATTTGCGAGCACCTGCCATGGGCTCGGTCTTTATAATCGTTTTTCGTTTTCTTTTTGTAGTCGAAGAAGTACTGACAATGTTGTCATTCTCTGTAGTTTCAATGGGTTCTTTTCGCCAAGCCACGTTATTGGAAGATGATTCTTCCCTGGCAGAAATCAAGCCAAGGGCTCTCAAACGAGCATTATTCCGCTCGATATTTCTTGCTCGTTGGATCTCATAGTCGCTTAAACCAGGCAATGCTGCTGCTGTCATCGTAGTCGTTCCCCTCCCAAGTGGTATATTTCCCCTCAAAACAAATCTCAAAGGTCTTTCCAGCACAGTGCCAACAAGAACTTTTATAATAGACAAGAAAGTCAAGTTCTCTTTTTTGTTGTTGTAGTTGTTGATTTATTGAAAAGTGTACGCTTGGTCATTTCTTTGGTTGCCTCGTATAAAAATTCCCACCAGTCCAAAAGATACGGGTCCACTTGATCCAATTCGCGTTTCCGTTCATTTGGTAGCTTCGTCCACGATTAATTAACGTGTCGTGCGCCAGCCAGTGCCGACGCGCCACGGAATTCTTTCCACTATTTTTTTCGGAAAGTGTTCCGAGTTTGGCCGACGACGACGTGATTTCTCACCTTGGTGCTGGTTCCGGCTTCTCATTTCCTCACTCACCCTCTCTCGCTTGCAATCATTGTGTTGATACACCATGTCGTCGCCAGAAGGAGAACCAGAAAAGGCCGTCAGTACTCCTGATGCTGTTGAAAGCGCACTTGATTCTCTGAAACCCATCGTGACCAAGTTGTCACTTGGAGGCGTCATGGGATATTGTTCGGGCATGGCTCTCAAGAAAGTCGGAAAAGCCTTGGCCTTTGTCGTCGGACTTGGATTTGTGGCTGTGCAGTCTGCCGCCTATGCAGGATACATACAGGTGAACTGGGGAAAGATTGCCGATGACTCGATTGTCAAGCCACTGGATACGGTGAGTATGAAACTTGTCGTTGTTTCGTTGGATGCAAATTGGATACGAATCCGTTTGGATATTGCCAGAAAGAATTTCTTCTGCCCCGTCGTAGCAACATATTATGCATGTACAGTTATTGTCCCACCAATGATGGAACCAGTATTTTTCAACTTCTGCAAAATCAGAGGAAAAGCCGTCGTCTGCCCACGAGTTGGTGTGCCCCAAGAAGAATTCGTCGTTGGACGACCGGTGTGGATTCTGTCATGTCGTAAATTGAGGACTTTGTCGTTTATGAAGCGTTTGGTGTATTTGTATAGACCTGCGGAACGGTGATAGTTATCCTTCATACTACCGTTGATCAAATGTCTTCGTTTCGAATTTTTGTTGGCCTTGTGTTCTAACGATATCCTTCTTTGCATTCTCGACTTTTTCTACGCCTTGTTATTGCTTCCAGACGGGTGATGGAAAATTAGACATTGAAGACGTCAAAGTATGGTGGAAGAAAGTGCGCTCTATTCTGACGTACAACCTCCCTGATGCCACTGGATTCAGCATGGGATTTTTGTTGGGTGTCAAATATGGATAAAGACTTTCCGAAGACAACACCAAATGAATCGAGTAGTACAATAATTTGTGAACAAAGTACATGCGCCTTGCCTGCTTCGTGTAGAATTTACTGCTTCTATTGGAGGACACCATCATTATCTCGGACACGAGGAAATGACAGGACTAAACATTACATGAAAATTTCCATCCTCGCTGCAATTCCATTCCTCGATGCTTGTAAGCGAGGCTCATTCAAACTACCAAACAACCGATTGGAACCAACACACTTGCTTCTTGCTGCTTGAAAAATTGTCAAAGAGTTGTATTTGTTGTCTTTGATAATTTTTCTGCAAGTGAAACTCCTGTACGCCTTTTAGTGACTCCAACAAAACGTGAACTACCTGGCACTACGGATGATTACAATTACTGTACAAGATGACTTGGCATGGTGAGTAGTGCCTTTTGAGGCCTTTTGCTGGAGCAAAAAGAAAAATTCTCAAGTGGAATCGTTTTGAGATACTCGCACGTAATGGTTCGTCTTGCCATATCATCAGTAGTGATGCCTTGCTCGAAACTTGAGAACTAGCAGGATAAAGAGGACGCAAATAATAGAGACCAGACACATGATGCACTTCATCGGTCTGGCGTTCTTTTGTGCTTTTTCTGCTCTCTCCAATTGCTTGATTCCTGTTTGTGTGTGTTCCACCACTGCCTCCATGTTGTAATCAATGCGATCCAGGATGGTCCCTTGGTCAATCACCAACACTGCCAACTCTTTAAAAATAGCACCAAGTTCCTCGATACTTTGCGCAATTTTGGAAATCTCTTGATCTCGTGACTGTATTGCTTCTTGTAGATCATCCACTACTTGTACTTGTTGGGTGGTAAAGAAATCTCCATCTTGGCTCAAATCAATACCAAACTTGGAATCACCAATCATATCACCATGCTTTTGTGCTCGGACTTCGGCTAGATACTTGCGTTGCGAAGTTCGAAAGTTGACACTCAGTTCTTGTAATTGTTTGGCAAGACTTCGTTGGACATTGGCACCAATCGATGCTTCTTCTCCTCCGGCGCGACGAGTGGCCGTGCCAACCTTTTGGAGGATCCGTTCGGCCTTGCGAAACCGATCCGTAACTTCCCGGGTCATGCCTTCAATTCTCACTTCCATATCATCCAAATCTTTACCAAACACGGAACCAAGTCTCGATGCATGCATCGATTGTAAATCATCCATGCGTCTTTGAATCTCGGCCAAGGCATCCTTGACTTCATCCACATCTTTGACCCATAATGGTTGCGACGCCAGATTGGACATTTGAATCCCATCTCCTTCCTGGTCCAAAAAGAAACAAAAACAAAAAGACCATTTTAGAACGAGGCATCTTTATTATTCTGTAGAACAACAACATTCCATTCTTCCAAACTCACCTCCATCAGACTGAGGGAATGGGCTTCATCAGTGCCTCCAGCCGTTAGCCGCTGTGTTGGAGTTGCTAGAGATCCAGGCCCTCGGCGTTTGAGAGCCGCTGTACGGCGTTCAATGAACGATGCAGTCAAGTCTCGTGATGCCATGTCTGTTGTTTGTATGATTCTTTATTACAACACTACTAATAGTGGTGCAACGGACAGTCTTACGGCATTGCGATGGTGGTTCTTGTCTGTAGCATGGTCGCATATCGGCGAGTCCTGGGCTTCTTCGACCAAGACGAGTTAAAGGACTGTCCTGACGGTCCAACCGCCGTCAGCCATCTCGGTCAGAAAGTAGAATCACGTTTCATGCACTTTACTACCTCGTGTAGCAAACTGAACAGATCAACCCCGACATTGCTGCAAAGGCAATCATCTCCTTGTCATGACTCTCCGAGATAAAATCTTTGCCTACCGCGATAGGTTTAAAAGGCTAGATCGAAAATGGCATATCCTCATTGCGTCACAGTTGGTGTTTGGCATGTTTGCGTTACGAGCCTACAACCTCCAATCACGAAGAGTTGGCAATACACCATCCAACCATGCACAAGTTGGAAAATCGCAAACGCTCGATCGGGAGAATTCTTGATGGAAAAATAGCATGCATTACTACCCATTTAAATTTTTATCCTTGGAGAAGCAGCAACAACATTCACATTCCATGCCATTCCATTGGTATTGTTAATTCTCAATCCCAAGTTTTTGGTTCCCTACACCTAAACTTTCCACCTTGACTCTTTTTTATGAATCGGATTTTTTGTCACCGTTGGGAACGGATTGCCACAAGCGACCCAACGTATTCCCCTCAATCGTTTCGAGAGTCTTTTCCACAATGGCATTGATTTCTTCTTGAACCTCTTCAATGGATCGCGCCGCATTTACCACATGCCACGGAACTTGTCCACTTTGTTCATCTTGCAACTGTAGTTCCGAAAATCTCTCCCTCACTCGAGTTTGCATGTCTCGTTTTTCATATCGTTCGCCCCCATACCTAAAATAATAATAACGGATAAATTCACAGTCAGAAAATAATCGAGAAACAAGCATCGAGTATTGTGTTGCACACTTTGTTGTAACGTACCCTCCTCGTTTCTCCGCCTCGTCTTGACTCAAATCCAAGAAAATCACGGCATCAGGAGCTGGTAATCCAACATCACAGGCTTGACACCAACCAAGGTCATTCGCCAAGCTCGGCTTGGCCGAAGAAAATGCCACACCCGAATAGGCATATCGATCACAAATCACTGTCGTTTGTTCTTCTAGCAAATACTTTTCTAATTGTGGTGCCGCCTCCCATCGATTGGCACTAAATAACAAATGGACGGCGCGATCGTCCAGGTCACTGTTGGATTGAAGATAGCGATTAATCAAATCACCCACCAAGGTGGTTCGGTCGGGAAAACGCATGGCCACGGCTGCCAGTCCAAGACTCATCAAATGCTTGACCAACAAACCAACTTGAGTCGTTTTGCCACAGCGATCCACCCCTTCAAAGACAATAAAGGCCCCGCGTTTGGCAGCTGTTTGAGTGGCAGTGGAGGCGCTGGTTGGCGTAGGAATGATCATTGGTGTCTTTCGTTAGTTGATTGGGGTGATTGAAAGACGGGATGTTGCTTCAAAAAGAGACTAGGGACGAGGCAAGGTGATTTGAACAAGAGTTGATAGTGTGAAGTTGTCTTTCTCAACGGTTTGTCGTCGTAAAGTGAAAACGCGTCGTACAAGTATGATTGACAGAGACAATGATGCCATGGACGACATTGATTTCCTGGATTTGGTGGCAAGAAATGGCGCGAAAATGAAAGCGGTTAACGTTCGGTTACCGGTAATTTCTGAAATTGGGTCCCAAGGATACGGTGCAACTCAAACTGCAAAGTGGAGGAAAAACTGAAAAACGGGCCATGTCGATGGGAACCAATAGAGTAAATGTGGCGACACCAAACCAAAGCATTGTAACGCCCTCGATATATCATTCACTCGGTACCGTATCATGCGGACGTTTTACTACTTGACAAGTTGGTACCTCCTCATGTTCGTGGTTGACGCGGCGCCATTTCACGATATCACAGCTGCCGCAACGTCCTTGCCCGAGTATGCCTCGTATCCGTTGGAAGACCACCAAGGTGACAATGATGATGTACATGACGGAGACGGAAAGGAAAGACTATCGATCTCTGGATTAGATCAAGTCTTGGAGAGACGAGGTGGAGGAATAATCCCACCAGGCTACCACCCCTTTGGTTACCAGATTACGCCTCTTGGAGAACGCTTTCTAGAGTTTGGTCCAACGTGTCTCGAGTCGGATGTTGGTCGTCTTCTTGCTTCACTCAAAACAAAACGAAAGACCATGTCAGTCATTCAAACGCAATGGCTCGAGATTGTTCGTGTGTCCAAGACGGGTCAATCCATGAGAATTTACCGCACGCTGCAAGATTTGATTGACTTTTGCCTCGCGGCAAGGTTAATAGACTAAGTAATACGTTCAACAACAAAAGAACGCTTGGAGCAAGTTCCATGATTCCTGAAGGACATGATATTCATGCAGATCGTGTCTTGGGCGAGCCATTCTGATTGACAAGAACCAACAGTTGATTACTGGCCATTTTTGGAAGTCACGGTATCATGTTGGTTGGCGTGCCTCTTGGCTAAGTAGATGGAATAGGAAAGAAATAATATGATCTTGATTAGAAATCCAGATTTTCGTACAAGTATATGTTGACTTCTCATATCTTGGGCTTTGACTCTCCCAAACTACCGTCCCCATCATTCCCATCATTGACTATTACCCACTGAGAATCGTCATTGTCGCCCAAGTCCAGTTGCAGGGGAGGAGTTGTTTGTTGATGCATCTCAGATTGATTGTGCTCTGGAACGACGTCGCCCTCGATCGTTTCTACTGTTCTTGGCGAGAGAGGTACGGCTTCATTTATATCCCTCCCATGCGCACTAATTTCTCCATCCAAGTGCACTGCTGTTTGATCCGTTTCTAACGCTGGAGAAGCTGGACCAACATTGCCATCCACAAGTTCGTATGGTTCCACAGCTTTCTGAATGTCGTCTTCAACAGATTCTGTTACCGTTTGCTCCTTTGCCTCCTCTGGATCATGGACTGTAGAGGATGTGGGAGAAGGTGGCGATTCAGGTTCAGCTGCCACTAGTTCAGGGTTGGGGGGTTTCGATGGGGCTTGAGGAATTTCTAATAACGATTGCAGTCGAGCTTTGGCGGTGGAAACAGAGTATTTGAGATTGTCGTGGCGAATAGGGACAGCAGTCGTTGTTGGTCGAAAGACATGGAGTGATCGTCGATTCACGACAATCATGTCAAACATATGGGGGGTAATGGTGGATAATGGTACTTGTAGACCATGAATGGAATAGGGTAGAATACATTCCCATAATTTGTCATAGTTGTCCCCATAGCGCGATGATTGATAAATCAATACTCGTCCTGTCAGTGTTCCAATCGCAATGCAATCTTCAAAGGCATGTACTGCTAGAACAGAATCTTCATCATTGATCAGATCATTCCACAAGCCTTGCACTACCATGGTTGGACCCTGCCATTCCAGCGAGCAAGACGATGAAGATGATGGTGGCATTGTACATTGTAATCGGCAAACATAGCCACAAAGAGATCCAATGACGATTTGAAGTTGACTTTTGCCATCTTTTTGTAATTCTTGGATTTGCAAACAGACCAATGGTCCATCGACAATGACAGTATGGGATGAAATATCTAGAAAGGTTTGCTGCTGCTCCCGTCCCCCATTGCTCTTCCAAGTAATAATTCGAATCGTCCCATCTTGTCCGGCCAAGGCTAATACTTGTATCGTGCCGTTGGAATAAAAATCCATGGCCATGACGGGAGTATCAATTTGAAAATGTTCCTTGGCCAAGTCGGAACGGAGAATGAGACGATTATTTTCCTTGGGTTCGTAGAAACGCAGTAACGAGTCATCGGCACTTCCTACAAAGACTCCACAAGAAACAGCAGTATTGTCCTCTCCTCCCCATTTCGCGACACATGGTGCCAGTGGGCGAAAATCCAAAATGGCAATCGAGTCTTGGACTACCGAAGAAGGTCCTTGTAATATCAAGCGGGCTTTGGGGGGCAAGAGAGAGGCCCCCGACTGTGGAAGAACGGATGGATCGTGGGTAGCAGTATTAGTCCGTGTGCTTGCACTAAGGTCGGACATTCTCATCATGGAATTTTCCGATGAAGTCCGAGGCATGGTCGCATAGTTGGTGGATATTGAGTGAGTGTTGGAAACGATCGAGGCGTCATCTCGGATCGACGTGTCGGGGATACCTCGAGGAGTTGTGTGGTGCAGCGGCAAAGGAGCATCTTCGGGCAGTTCGATACATAGAGGATCGATAAATGTCAAAGCCTGCAGGGGCTCACTACTGTCAGGAACTGGATACTGAGCCATGCCGACACAAATCACCGAAGCCTTGTCCCGGGGAACGCTACCGTACGTAACTGTTCGATAGGTTCCATCCACCAAAGCCAGGCCCAGGATGTGATTTTCCGTAACGAATCGAAAGGGGACATTTCGATTCGTGTCAGCACAAGGACTGCAGGAAAAACAAGTAGTCGGCGTCGTGAATGGAGCGGCAAAGATTTCCTCCAACTCCATTTGCACCAGCACACAACGTGTTACTTTGTTACTTTGTTCCTTGTATATCCATCCACAATCCACACTCGTTCTCTACCAGTCGTCGCCCAAATCCCACAGATGCAAGGTAGCTCTGTCTTCCACGAATTACACCGCAGCCAAGTTTCGTCGCTACAACCTCTCGACTTGTGATCTACAGCCTGAAATGGGAAACTAACACATTCACTAGTTCACTCTAAAGGAACGACAAGACATCTTCTACCTCGGAACATAGGGTCGAAGAAGTCGTTGAAAGTGTTAGGTACAAGTGAATGTACCTACTACAAGTATCTGGATGCGGTGCTAGATATCTTTTGGGATCAAAGATTCTCTGGCGAACATTGAGGATCCCATGGTAAATTGCTCGGGCTGAAGTTCACTGTTTATGCAGTCTACCTATCGTTCACAAGCAGTGTTTTGAAATCTTGCTATCGACAATTGATGCGATAGTTCTCATCAGCAGATATACGATCACGACAAGAAATCAAAATACTCTTTGTCTTTCTTTTTCTGTCACTTTTTTATCCATCATGACAACGACGACGACAGACGATTTTCAAAAGGATTTGGATGTGATTGGAGAAGCTTTTCGAAAAGGTGTCTCGATTGAGGATCGAAAATATCATTTTAAAACGTACAAGCAATGTTTTGTTGGGAGAGAAGCAGTGGACTACTTGGTACTTTCGGGAGCTGCATTCACTCGTCACGATGCCGTAGAGTTGGGTCATGCCCTCCAGGCATCCTATCTCTTTGAACACGTGACACGAGATCATTTATTTGCCGATGATTACTTGTTTTTTCGTTTTTTGGATCCAGGAGAGCGTGGAGAATTCAAAATGGACAATAGTACGGGACAAAAAATTGATTGGACCCATTTCTTGTCCCCCCCAGTGTCATCCTCGATGCAGTCTCATGAACCATGGCAACCCAAATTTCGAACACCCGAGTTCGAGCAATTGAACCCCAAGGATGTTCATGTAGCTAGCCACTTGTGGCCCATGGACAAGTTCAATACCGTACTTTTAAATCATGTTCATCCTCCAGAATGGCAAGATCCTACCCCTAATAATTCCGATGGAAACTCGTCGTATGATTTGGTTGTGATTGGGGGTGGACCAGGAGGATTGATTACAGCGTCGGGATCGGCTGGTGTTGGTGCCAAGGTTGCCATGATTGAAGAAAACATGTTGGGAGGAGATTGGTAAGACCAATAGTTGCAAGAGGCGGTTTGGCGTACGACTGAGAGTAACATTGTGCCTGGAAATACTCACCACAACTTTTTTGCCTTTCTTGTTTCGTCTTCCTCATTGGTCCAGTCTCAATGTTGGATGTGTTCCCTCGAAATCCATTATCCATTCCGCCAATATGGCTCATCGACTCAAAGGCGATGCGGCACGTCTGGAAGAGGCTGGAATCTTCTTGGATCCGCAGGCAGTCAAAATTGACTTTGACAAGGTTATGGAACGAGTTCGTAAAATACGAGCACAAATCAGTCATCATGATTCGGCTACTCGCTATTCAAAAGAACTCGGCGTGGAAGTCTTTATTGGTCGGGGCAAGTTCACTTCGGAACGAACGGTGGTGGTCAATGGACGGACTCTACATTTCAAGCGGGCCGTCATTGCCACGGGAGGATACCCATCTTTGATTCCCATGGAAGGTCTCAAGGAGTTGTACACGAAAGCCACGTCGACTGGGGAAAAGGAAGACCATCGCCCCGCAGTCATGACCAATGAAACCTTTTTCAACCTAACCAAACAACCAAAGCATTTGGTTGTGATTGGTGCCGGTGTCATTGGGATGGAATTGGCACAAGCCATGCAACGATTAGGAACACCAACCACAGTGTTGGCTCGATCGGGCATAGTTCTACCCAAGGAAGATCACGACATGGCAGAAATTGTAAAGAATCAGATGGAAAAGGACGGTGTGACATTTCGACTTGGCGTCGAAGAATATCAAAGTATCACCTTGACGGGAACGTCATCGGAGAATGGACTTCCAGAACTCAAACTTACAATTTTGGAAAAAGGATTGTCGGAACCAAGCACCATCATTTGTGACGCTGTACTTGTTGCAGCAGGCCGTCGACCCAATGTCACAGGAATGGATCTTGAACTTGCCAAGGTACAATACGATACGACGAGGGGCTTGTTGGTTAATGACAAGCTACAAACAACCAATCCAAGGATCTATGGTGTAGGCGATTGTGCGCAGCAGTACAAGTTCACTCATGCTGCAGACTTTACTGCACGAGCCGTCATCCGAAATGCATTTTTCTTTGGCAAGGAAAAGTTATCCGACCTTCTCATTCCCTATGCTACCTTTACCTCTCCTGAAATCGCGAGCGTCGGCTTGTACGGAGCAGATTTGGAGGAAAAGGGTGTTGAGTATCGCATCATCGAAAAGCACTTTAAGGATAATGATCGATCCATTTGCGACGATACGACGGAAGGCTTTGTCCGTTTCCGTGTCGATGCCAAGAAGGATACTATTCTTGGAGCCTCCATTGTGGGTGAGGGGGCTGGCAATATGATTAGTGAGATCACTCTCGCCATGAAGTCCGGCACTGGTCTCGGCTCTCTCGCCAATGTCATTCATCCATATCCGACTACGGCAGAAGTCATCCGACAGTCGGGTGATCTTTACAACAAGACCAAGCTCACAACCACCGTGAAAACGCTTCTTCGCGGTATCGTAAAAATACAAAGTTGAGTCCCATTGAATCTTGGGACTCGTCGTCACTAGTGATTGTCCTTCGCCAAAGTGGGAGATCTTCACAATCAAATTTTCAGTGGCAAATCCAGCAAAATTGTGATTTTCCATGTGGGAAAGCATCCAGTCTGCCTTCCTTTTTGATTTCTGTGTATATTTATTTTATAATATCAATCGGTCAATAACACATACTTCTCCCTTCAACTACCAGTGGCTTATTTAGGCTCTATATACATTGCATCCACCGTTGTCCGTGTGAAGCGATTGCGAAACCTCTTCTCTCTGAACGAAGCAGCTTGCATCTTTTTCCCCTGGATACAGTAACGCCAAGCTAGGAAAACAAGCAGCATTCGTGGTCTTAGAAGGTACTTCAATCACCACATGTTGCCGAATCTTCTTGTCACATTTACACTTTCCACCACACTCAGACGGTATGCTAAGAAGGCTAGATGCCACGAGAAACACGCGAAAAATTGATAGCATGGATTCGACTCTACGACTAGCACATTGTACAAAACACTAACGGTATTCACCACGAATCGTAACATTGATCCCTCCCTAATGAAACAGTGGAATGTGGCTCGACAAAAAAAAATTTATTCACCCACTGCTGTACCAGTCACTGGTTCACAGTATTCGATAATACAGCCGTAAAAACTACCTGAGTGGCCACGTACCTGACAAGCAAAGTGCACGCTGCCGAGATTGAGAGTCCACCTCCGTTGCACTCCTCTGACCAAGCATAAGAATCGTTGCATTCTATATCGGGATTAGGTTTCCATTCATGAATAACTGGCACCGGATGGGTGATGCGAAATCAGGAGTCACTGGTGCATTGGCTCCATAGATTGCTGAACGAATCAAGTTATTATGACAGACGACCGCGATGGTTTGTTCCCTGCAATCCATGTAGATCCATTCAAATGCCCCTTGAATTATTCGGCTAGGTGTATCGTTCCTGGTTGATTGAGGCCATTTTTTGGGCATTTGGGATTTGTAGTCAAAGATTGCATCCTTATCGCGACCTTTCATGTCGTTGTCGATTTCACGCAACACTTGATCCATTGGTTTCGGTGAATTCTCTGGAGCATCTCGTCCGATTTCCACAAGATCATAGTTCACAACGATCTCTTTTTGAGGGAAACCTAATATGGCTGTCTGTAGGGCTCTCTTGAGCGGCGACGTCACTACCAGCTCTATCGATTTGTAATGATCTCCCAGAAGCTCTTGCAAGGATTTGGCCTCTTCTATTCCTCGATTCGTCAAGCCACAGTCTTTTAAAGCTTGATTGCTCGATCTTTCCTTGGTATCGACAATATTTGACTCTGCTTCCCCATGTCGAATCAAATAGATCATCTTGTAGGGTGAAACGGGGTCTGGCTGCGGAGGCCATGGACGTCGACTCTGCACTGTCCAGAAAAGCTTGGTTCCGATTCGTCCCTCACCAGTGGTAGGATTAGGGATCCAACCATGCTTCAACATTCTCTGACAGATATGGGCTAGATTGCGACAATCGTCCAGGCCCGAATCTGTCTTTGATTCGGGTGCCAAGCCCATTTCGCTGAGCATGTCAGCAATTCCCCGCACTGACTTGTGATACATGTTTTCGAATGGCCATTTGATATTAATCCATGATTGAAAAGCAACTGGCACTTCCTTGTTTTGATGTTGTAGTTGATTCGGTAGGCATACTTTTAAATCCCAGTCCCCACAAATTGTGTAGATAAAAGTCCGTTTGGATGCATCTCGATCAGGGCCCTGCTTCAAAGCTTCCGATAAGCTAATCAAACTGTGATGGTCAAGCCATTGTTGGTGCATTTCCAAAGCCTCCACTATACTAATCCCGCTGTCGACTTGATGTTGCGAAATCCCCGTGAGCTCTACGCAGTAGTCCGATAATTGCTGGTGCACATCAGGTTTGATATAGCTATGAAATACCCCCTCCAATTCTCCAGTCTCGACGTTCAAAAGCATAGCTGGGAATTCAATGATTTCCTGGGGCTTGGGTGGTGGTCCGTCATTACAGGTTGCCATGAAATCCAATAGACAGAGATAGTCTACCATTTTCTTTTTGAGTTGTGGGGTTTCCGACTGTCTCTTGATCGACTTCTTTTTGGGCACTTTCTTTGACGTTTTGGGTGTTGTCTTGGGTGACTGTGAATTTGGTATTTTTTTCAATTTTCCTGGAGATGGCGGTGGAGGTGCAGGAATGGCCTTTTTGGTGTTGGCATTGGTGCTGATGCGTCGTGTTTTCTTTCGTTTGGCGAGTTCCTCCTCAACTTGCTTCATAACATTCTGATAAGTAATGCCAGATTCTGGTGGTAAGTCTTTCAGAAATTTAACCGCCTTTTCCTTGAATTGCTGCTGTATGAGGAGGTCTTCCTCGCTGGGTACTCGTCCCACAATGGGCTCCGGAGCTTCATCGAGCAGAGTATGTAGATCGTCCTTTAGTTGGTCAGTAAGACGGTCCAGCACCACATATAACGCTTTCCGAACCTTGTGGTCTGGAGTTCCAGGACTCGCTTGGTTGGTAGAAGGAGGCATTCCACCGGTAGACGCCTCCATCAACAAGTTACTTGTTTTTGCAATGCCTTAATCCAAGCAAGCCAGAAGCGCATCTGCAGCATTTGGAGTGGTTGCCAGGTAGCGGTGATGGCACCAGAGACACAGTCATCGTCATCATCATCAGAAACGGCACACGTGGGCTTATTAAGCACACGGAAATTCGAAATATTAAGCCCATGTCATAATTCCCATCCCGAGCAGTCGGTGTGGTCAATCGAACAAAAAACCGTTGGATACCCTTCATTCAATCCCTCTTGACATCTTTCTGTCGTGACTCTGACCGGGAGGAGACACTGTTTGATCTTTCCTCTTTGTGTTCGGTACCTTTGCAGTACCATGCTAACAAAATAACCAAACCATGATGGACAACGAAAGTCCGTTGCTATCAATCTCTGAGGACCTCAAGTTCCACATTACGTCCTTTCTTTCGGGAGTTGAAGTTCTCCACCTGATCCAATCTTGTTCCACTTTGTATCAGGAACTGCCTTTTTCGTCCCTGAGTCCACCCTACACTTTGAATCCCATTCAAGAATGGGAAGGCGATGATCATGTGCCAAAAAAAGGTCCTCGAGTACCAATTCTCTATGCCAAACGGACGCATTCGATTACTCTACAATCCCGCCAATGGAGTGTTTGTGATGGATCTCGGATCTATTTAGTCGAGTTCAATCATGACCGTGCATCATCACAGTCCAGTGACAATAGCATTTCCTTTGCCGATGGTATGGTAGTGGCAGAATCGTTTACCACCAGCAGCCAAGGACGTCCATTGAAATTTTGCTTTCAACCCAAACCTGGCAAAGACTATTATCTATGGTATCAAGGACAAGCCGTTCATACAAATCGTATCCAAGTCCATACTGTCATTTTTGATTTTCCTGATCGATCTTGTGCCAGAAAGTATCGACAATCTTGCAATCCAATATGTCCTTTTGGGTCGATTTTCCTTCATGTTTTGTGGCAATCGCTTCTTGCGATAGATTAACGTTACACATGCGCAGCTACTGGGGTAGCTCAATTCCTCCTTTCCATGTTGCATTTTTGTCTCACAATTGCATCATGCTTCTTGTTAAACATGGGATGAAACAATAAGGGAAGGCACAGTCAGGCATTCGACGACCATGTCCTGATGTCGTTGTGTCGTCGTGCAGTGATCAAGGTTCTTTCAATGGCCATGCACTATATCACCATTCTAATTCCTGTCTACGGCAGGCGCCATTCTAATTGTACATGGACACTAGCAGTCAATGATGTAGTAGCATCAGAGCATTGTTTTACGTTCCCGTAGTTGTAGTAGAGTGGGGATCCACGATACATACGACCCAATCTAGAATTCCAGCGAGTCCATTTGCAATCTTTCGCGGAGTGATGCCTATTTTTGTTCTGCTGAATTTTGGAAAGGAAGTTCGAGTGAAGCGTCAAATTCTGCCATGGCATGGCGACTACCATTATGGATCACTGACGAAGCTCGAGAGAAGGGTTGCGTCTTGAACTCATCTACGGTGCTTCACTCAAATAATCGACCGATCGTATCCCTAATCTCTCATTCCAAACAACGATTTAAGAGACTAGGAAATGCAACATTATTACTGTGGACTGGGACCAACAATGACAGAGTTCACTGAAAGTTGTGCAGCAATGAGGTGGAATGGAAGCAAATACCAGGATGATGGTCATGCCCAACTTCCACGTTGGAGTATCGCATGGTCTTGTTGGAAAGGAGAACAAATGGACGCATATTGGAACACAGGCTCGGCTCTAATCGTTGTGATTGTGGGATTACTCTCGTGGCGTTTCGGGTTACGGAGTAAACACCTTGGTTCATCATCGAAACACGATTCAGCAACATGGAAGCAAGAGAAATGCAACGACGCCAGTAAGCGCAAGGAGGAGTTCTTGGCTAGAAATGACCAGGTGTATGGCTACAGAGATACGCCCGGTGGATACATTGATCTATGGCGACCCAAAGAATTACCAGCACTACAGGGACCTTTGGGCCACTCGTCGTCGTCCTTCAACAATTCTAATGGTCAAGAAACGGAAATATACTTGGATTATGCGGGGTCGGCGCTTCCTACACTTACACAGCTGATGCAAATTCAAAAAGCATGGTCGTCTCAGAAGTGTTTTGCCAATCCTCATTCTCAAGGGCCTGCTGCCTCCCGAAGTTTGTTGGGGATCGAACAATCGAAGCAGCGAGTACTGCAACACTTTGACGCTACACCGGGCCGTTTTGCATCCTTGAACGATCGACCAGCTTTTGCCTCTCCAATGGATTGCCATGTTGGATACGACATGATTTTTACATCTGGTACCACCGAAGGTTTACGTCTCATTGCGGAACGATTTCCTTGGAAACCTCCTTGTTCCTCGTGCCATCGTCAATCTCTATTCCTTTACGCACAAAACTCACATACATCAGTTATGGGGATGCGCAATCTAGCGACCAAGCAAGGGGGACGTTTCATCTGCAAGACTTGGAACGAGATAACTTGCATGGATGTTCATGACTGGGATCAGCAACTGGGTTCAGTGCCTTTAGACGGTTGTAAGCAATGCAATGTGGATGAGTATCCCAATCTCTTGGCGATCCCAGCAGAGTGCAATTTTGGAGGAGCAGGACTCGATGTAGCAGCGATTATACAAAAGACACGAAGGGCCAGGACGCGTTGGTTCTCGGTCGTGGATATTGCCAAGTTGGCAAGTACGGGTCCGGTATCACTCAAACAAATAAATGCCGATTTTGCAGTCATGAGTTTTTATAAACTCTTTGGAGAGCCGACCGGCCTTGGTGCACTGCTGGTCAAGCAATCATCTATACATACATTGACTGGACAGGGGCATTACCAAGGAGGTGGGTCCGTCGACTTGATGTTGCCAACTCAAGATATCTGCATCCCACGCTCTGGAGGGCTGGCCTCTTTGGTTCATGGTACTTCCAACTTTCGAGGCATACAAACGCTAATACATGGATTTGAAGAATTGGAGCGACGAGGGGGTATGCGGCGCATCTATGAACACGCTACTTGTCTTGCTAGAGAGCTGACCAAGCGCCTTGAGTCCCTACGACATGGAAACGGACGACGAGCGGTTGTCATTTCAGGAGCGTGGGGAGACCCAACTCTACGTGATACAGCTGGACCGATTGTAACATTAAATGTTCTGCGAGATGACGGGTCGTTCGTGGGATACAATGAGGTGTCGAAATTAGCTTCCCTTCAACACCCACCCATTCAGTTAAGGACCGGGTGCTTCTGCAATCCAGGTGCATGTCAAGATGCTCTTAAATTGAGCGATGATCAGGTTCTGGAAAATTTTCATCGAACAGGCCATGTATGCGGAGACCATATTGATCTCGTCGATGGGAAACCGACCGGTGCCATACGGATAAGTTTTGGCAAGGACAGCCTTTGGGAGGACATGGATGCGTTTGTCCTTTTCCTTCAAAAGACATTTCTCAATTCTTCTCCTACCGGTAGTATACAAGTTTCAAAGACTGTCATCCATCGAACCACAGTCGTTAAAGTGTCAGAGCTGTACCTGTTCCCAATCAAAAGCTGTGCCGCACAAAGGGTTCGGCGATGGAAGGTAGAACTGCCAACTGGGAAATTGAAGTTTGACCGTGAATTTTCTCTCGTGGACACGTCGGGGAATGCCATTCGCCTTCAAACCTGTCCCAAAATGACGACGATACAACCAACGATCGATTTGGAAACTGAAACCATGACAATACAAGCACCAGGAATGAGAGACCTTGTGATCAAATTGGGAGAGGATTCGCACATTCACCAAGATGGAAGTGATACCATTAAAGTCTGCGGGAACAAGTGCGGAGGTAGGCTTTGGGGAGATTACGAAGTTGCAGAGTGGTTCAGTTCCTACTTGGGCGTCCAATGCTGGTTGGCACGTTTCCAGAAGGACAAAGTAGCAGGTCCCCACCCGCAACATCAAGAAAGTCCCAGCGCTACGCCGGCGCCTCGCGCTGGCTTCGCGAATGAACAAGCCATTCTTCTCATATCAGAAAACGCAGTGGAACTTTTGAATTCCGTGTTGATGAAGCAGAATCAACGTCCTGTTTGCTCTCGACACTTTCGTCCGAATATGGTAATTCGGGCTACAGGTTCAGAAAATGGTCATGTCGAGGATGAATGGAACGTTCTTACGTTTCGCAAGACTGGTGTGTCATTCGAAACGAAAGGAAGTTGTGCACGGTGTGCCATGGTTGACTTTGATCCGTACAGTGGCAAAAAGGGTAAAACACTTCGTGCACTTGCAACGTATCGAAGGAACGGAGGGCAGATTACATTTGGTGTCTTCCTTCAAGCTATGATGGGATGCGCATGCGACCAAGAAGACAAGTGGATTGAAGAGGGTGATGAAGTTTTGTGTAAATAGCTAGCTAGAATAATAATCGCGGCAAATTTTTGAACAAAATCTCAAGCCTAAATTAATAGTTGCACCTATGGAGAAGAGTGCTTCAACCAGTCGTCCCATCCCTTCCATTCTTCTTTGTACTTCAAATCTGGTCGGTAGGGCAGTCGGCTGGCTGGGTCATCGTCTTTAATACGCTTTTCTTCGAATAGCTTCATGTATTCTTCCTTGGACTGGATGACCAATGTTCGAGCAACGGACCGCCCTTCATCGAATTGATAGCAAATTCCGAGGAAGTCATCCCACCCTTTCCATTCATCTGACCAAACCTTATCTGGGTCTTTTGGTAGCTGGTATGCGCCGGGGCAAGAATATGTCATGAATTCCTCTTTCGATGAGAAACCATGGCCACGAGCAATCCTTCGTGCTTCCTCAAAGGGAAACAATCTTTTCCGTTCTTGGGCACTTGTCGGGGACGACTTCACAGGTGGTAGCGAAAAAGTAGTTTTCTTATTGCTTGTGAAAAACCCTGAAGACAAGGGGAGTACAAAAAGCATCAAAGTAATGCCCTTCATGGAGTATCTTGGTCTCACAAGCAGTCCTATTATTGCAAGAAGTAACAGTAGTTATATACCTTGTTTTCACACTTTTCAGAATACTGCATCCTGGTGACGTCATCACCACACTCGCACTACAATTAGCCTACTACCCGTTACCCGTAGTAATAAAAACAGCAAGTTATACCGGTAGTTTCATCATCCATGAAATATGTTGAACAAACAGTAGTAAACTTCATTAGAAAGGTGAAGGGATCTATGATATTGAATGTGATCTACAGTCAAGATGATCGGCCATCTTATCAAAAGAAGTCCAGATGCACACAAATTAGACAAAGGAGCGTTTGCCGCGTTTTGGCCTGTGGACTCGTGATCGTTGTTTTTCTTCTCTTCTCTTTTCTTGAGCCATAGATTTAAATTTCTTTCTTGCATAGTCTGATGATTCAGGGTCGGCCATAATTTCTTCGGTGATGTTGCTGCGCCGTTCTTTCTTTGTTAATCTAGAAGAATAGTATTCCGAGGCACCTTCAATGACAGTGCCAAGTTGCACAATACTACCTTGCTTGTCAGCTGATTTGTAAAACTTCTTGGGGTCCAGATAGTTGCGATTACGAATGACTGCCAAGTCAGCCTTCAGTTCTTCCGTCATGGGCGTCGGCACCATACCGAACCAACCTTTGCCTGCAGTTTTGTCGGGTGCCTGTTTTGTCCCTTTTTTAAAAGAGGCATATGCATCGGTGTAACTAGAAACCACCATCCCATTTTCTTTACTCTGCATGACTTCCGCATGCTTCTTTGTAGCTTCCATAACAAATCCTCGCGTCGACGAGTCATTCCGTTGTGCCCGTAATTGCAAGTCCTTTATCCCCCCAGCTGCTCGATATTTGTCCAATGAAGAAGTATCCAGTTGCATCGGGGCAGTGTATCCCGGAAGAAGTCTCGATAGAGGATTTCCATCTTTTGTCGCCTTCTTGTTTCTCTTTCGTTTCCGCTTTTTCTCGTTCCCGGAAATCCCGTATACAGTCGATACCTCTGTGGTTTCCAAAGCAGTTGAAGGCGCTCCCGTGTCCTCCTCGTCTCCAACACGATCAATCACAAAAAGGTGAGGGGTGTCTTCATTGGCGTTGGTTGCAGGAGATGCCTCTTCGTGGTCTTGTCTCATCGGCATGGGATCACTTTCTGTTTGATAAAATCATCAATTCAATTGTTATGTTCATAGAAAACTGACCGTAAGGATCCGGGTCCTGAGGAATCGTTGGTTGCCATTCGCGAAAACGTGCGATGGGTGGACATGACTATCATTGACACCCAGTCATACGTACCCCTAGTAGTTAAGTACCTATTACCCACTGTGAACCATTATTTTTAAGGTGCCAGCTAGGTAACAGAAGACTACTCGTACCTTGTTCAAGAAATTGGTCAATTGCGTAAACTTTTTGAAAAATGAATTGGAACACGATATGGAGTCAAAAAGCAAATGAAATGAAAAACAATTCACTTCGTTCTCGGCGCCTTCTTACCTTTGGAGAAGGTACCGTCGCCTTGAGCAACAAACCAAAAATGATACTAATGCGGCCCGGCACTAATTGCCAATGAGAGCGTCGCACTTTCTGAAGAAAAAACTCAAATCAGGAGTATTTTTATTTGCAGTATCTAATTGTACTTTACAATTTTGTCAGTTGCGTAGGATTTCCCAGCAAAAGAAATGCATCTATGACCAACTTCAATAAGCTGCTAGGAAATGACATGATCGAGAAAAGGACGCTGTGGGCACAATTCCACGAGACGACTCGACAGTCAACTTAACCATCAACTCGTTTTCGGAGGGCGGCGTAAGTCTTAAGACGGACAGCGTTGATACGAATGAATCCATTGGCATCAGCGGGGTTGTAGTCAAAGGCATCACCACCTCCTTCAATATCCATGGATGCCAAGTCGGCATTGTAAAGGGCCTTGGGACTTTTTCGTCCACGGACAATCACATTGCCCTTGTATAGTTCGATTTCTACAAGACCCTCGACATCCCGTTGTCCAAAATCGATGGAGTTGCGAATCAATTCCATTTCAGGTGCAAACCAGAAACCGTTGTAGCAGAGACGGGCGAACTCGTTGGCCAAGCCTTCAGTGATGCGCTTGACCTCTCGGTCCATGCAGATACCCTCGAGGTCCATGTGAGCAGTTCGCAACAAAGTGCCTCCAGGAGTCTCGTAAACACCTCGAGACTTGATTCCGACAAATCTGTTCTCGACAATATCAATGCGGCCAACACCGTGCTTTCCAGCAATCTCGTTGCAGTACAAGAAAATTTCAAGAGGGTCTGTCTTGACAGTGCCGTCAGTCGTGTTGGTGATCTTGACTGGAACACCCTTGACAAACTCGATTTGCACGGTTTCAGATTGCTCTGGGGCGACTTTGGGGGAGACAGTCATCTTGAACATGGAGTCGTCGGGACCACACATGGCGTCCTCGAGCATTCCACTTTCGTAGGAAGTGTGGAAAAGGTTCTCATCAATAGAGTAGTTGGCCTTGGGCTTGGCATCGACAGGAATGCCGTGCTTGTTGCAGTAGGCAAGCAAGTCTGATCGGCCCTTGAAGGATTCGATGAATTCAGGGTCGCGCCACGGGGAGACGCACTTGATAGTGGGTGACAACGCTTGCGCGCACATTTCAAATCGGACTTGGTCATTTCCCTTACCCGTGGCTCCGTGGGCAATGTACTCAGCGCCTTCTTCAGTGGCAATTCTGATCATTTCCTTTGCAATGCAAGGACGGGCGATTGAGGTGCCCAAGAGATAACGACCTTCATAGATAGCATTTGACTTGATCAAATCAAACACATAGTCAGTAACGAATTCCTTTCGAAGGTCAGTGATAACGCACTTGACGGCTCCGACAGCCTCGGCCTTGGCCTTGACGGCAGAGAAATCTTCCTCAAATTGACCAACATTTGCGCAAAATGCGATAACATCAAATCCCTTTTCGCACAACCACTTGAGGATGACAGAGGTATCAAGTCCTCCAGAGTAAGCAAGAACAAGCTTTGGTTTAGATTCAGCCATTGTACTTGTGGATTTGTGGTGCTAGGGTTTTGAGATCAAGGATTTCAAATGTTATGACAGGAATGGAAAGATTTCGTCGTCAGATTTTTTCGACCACATCCCCGCATCTCAGTGGAGGGTTGACAAGAAGGTGGAGTCGCCATCCAATGTAACGGTTATTTCCGGCACCGGTCCTAGCGAAGGCGAAATTCCCTTCGCTCTCGAAATTCGTACAATTTTCATAGTACATCTCACGACAAGGAGGAATCTGATGATTTTCGGTTCAATCATGACTGAACAGGACTGCGGCCATCGGTGCATTCTCATCACTGTCAACGCCGCACAGACTGCCAACGGTGGTCATCAGAGGTTATGCAAGTTCATGAACGTGCGAACAAAAAAAAAGTTGCAAGCGAACTGTTGGTGCTCGATAAAAATATCCCGTCAACACGGAAATATATCGTCCAGGAAGTATTGAGTGATGAC
This sequence comes from Nitzschia palea, assembly GCA_019593585.1. Classification (NCBI taxonomy): domain Eukaryota; phylum Bacillariophyta; class Bacillariophyceae; order Bacillariales; family Bacillariaceae; genus Nitzschia; species Nitzschia palea. The sequence continues at coordinate 22,632 of SWEM01000226.1, read as the reverse complement.
TGCATCATCTTGAAATTACCACTTGCACAGCATCAAAGCAAGGAAAACCTTTTTGTTTTGCAATTCGTCCAAGCTCCTGCATTTTTGATCCTGCCAGTCAATGTCACGATGACTAGAACTATTCCATGGTCTACCTGGCATCCTGGTGATTTAGACTAGAGTATGCAAAAAAGTAAATGTTCACCGCACAGTCAACAACGTTTATTTATCCTCGCATTTTTTTAACTGTATATAAAATATAAACCACATTTTAAAAGTACCAGTACCAGGTACTACCGATAGTACCAGGTCGAGGGTATGATACTTGACACCAGGGAGCACGAGAACGTGTTTGATAGGGGCGCGCCAAATTGCATGCCGTAGTTCTTGTACCAGGCTGAACGGTGCCATGTCTGTCAGTGGCCACTGGCAAAAATCTCCATCCGACTCGCAAAAGTGTCATTGCAAAAAGAAGTACAAGGACTATCTTCATCATGCCGAAACAACAATCAAGCCTCGACTCGTATTTCGGAACGGGCGTAAAGGTGAAAAAGCAAAAGACACTGACATCCTTTTTCGGCAAAGGAAATAACAGTCACGCTGATGAGGACCGTGTAAACGAGGAAGCACCGGTAGTGGAAGCCAGAACCGTTGCGAAAAAACGCCGAGCAATCGTCGATGATAGTGATGATGAAGATGGTGATCATAAGAGTAATGATGACGATGGAGATGCTTCCATGAAGACAGAAAAAATGGTTTCCACGGAAGCAACGTCGCCCGCGCCAAACAGCAGCAAAAGTAGCAACAGCACCAGCACGGTGGCAGACCTCCCTCCTACAAGTGCCGAAAATGAAAACAAGAAAAGCAGTCCTAGCGTGACACCTTCACCATCTAGCAAGAGTCCTATCCCTCGCATTCAAAAATTCCAAGACCAGGCCAAAAAGCTAGTGAAGCAAGCCAAAGTTTCCACTAATGACGAACTGGAGCCTCTCACATCTCCCGTCCTCTACGAAGACGTGGTCAAAATCTTTGAACAGATTGAAGCCATATCAGGTCGCCTGGAAATTCAAGCAATTTTGACTATTTTCTTCAGAAGACTCTTGAAAGATGCACCCAATGATTTGTACCATGTTGTATATTTGGCGTCAAACAGTATAGCGCCAGCCTATCAATGCGTCGAACTTGGTATTGGGGATTCCATTTTGATGAAGGCGATCGGGGAAGCATACGGAACCAAAGCAAGTAAGTGGATAGCAAACCTTTCTTTACGGGAATTTCATCCTTGAGAGACTCACTTGAGACTGTAGACAATGTCAAGGAAAAATATGAAGAGGAGGGGGACTTGGGAAACGTCGCCAAGACTTGCAAAAGTAAACAACGAACTCTTGCTTTTGGGATCAAACCCAAGCCTTTGACAGCTCATCAGGTACTAAAGACGTTTCGAGAGATTGCAAGCATTACTGGATCTCAGTCACAAAAGCAAAAAGTAAATTTGATTCAAAAAATGTTGGTAGCTGTGAAAGATCCGGCTGAAACAAAGTATATCATTCGGGGACTCCAAGGCAAGCTTCGCATTGGTCTCGCACAGTCGACGGTCTTGATTTCCCTAGCACACGCACTCGCATTTACTCTGCCACCAACAATTCAAGAGGCTGACATAGAATTCATGGATTCAGAGTCGACGCAAGACAAAAACATTGCGTTGTTTCAAGACGATGGAGCACCTATTGAAAAGCGCCTGGAAGCCGCGGTCAATATCATCAAGCAGGTTTATTCCGAGGTTCCGTCGTACGATGCTTTATTAGATGCTGTGCTTCGTGTACCGTTGATTTCGCTGCATGATGCCTGTGCCTTCCAGCCGGGGATTCCAGTGGTCCCCATGTTGGCGAAACCAACCAAATCTATCCAGGAGGTTCTCAATCGGCTCAATGGGCTCTCCTTTACATGCGAGTTTAAGTATGATGGTGAGAGAGCACAGATTCACAAGGCTCCGAACGGAGAACTCAAAGTATTCTCCCGAAATCTTTTGGAAACATCCGCCAAGTATCCAGAGGTACCGTTGTATGTACAAGAGGCAGTGGCCAAGGGTAGTACAGTCGAATCCTTCGTTTTGGATGCCGAAGTTGTTGCATATAATCCTCAGACGGACAAGCTTGTTCCATTCCAAGTCTTGTCGACTCGTAAAAAGACGGAAGAATCTGCTGCAACTGCCAAGGTCCAAGTCATCGTTCAGGCGTTCGATCTCATGTACTTGAATGGCAAAAGTTTACTCACCACGCGTCTCGAAGAGCGCCGAGCCTTGTTGAAGCAGCATTTTGTTCCCATTGAAGGAAAATTCCAATACGCCAAAGCACTCGATTTTGTGGAGGACGGAGATACAACTGCTTTGGAACAGTTTCTCGATGCTGCCGTTAAGGGACAATGCGAAGGCCTTATGGTAAAGACTTTGGACGATGTCTATGAACCGTCACGTCGTTCCTTGAATTGGCTCAAATTGAAAAAGGATTACCTAGAAGGCCTCGGAGATTCCTTCGACTTGGTGCCTATTGGTGCCTATCATGGCAAGGGCAAACGAACTGGAGTCTACGGTGCCTACCTATTGGCATGCTACGACGAGGAAACCGAAGAATACCAAAGCGTATGCAAGATTGGTACTGGCTTTTCGGATGATGATTTGCAAACCTTGTCGGCGGAGTTGAACAAACACAAACTTCAAGAAAAAAGTTCTCAATACAACGTTTCGGATGTACTAGAATGCGATGTTTGGTTCGATGCCGTCAAGGTGTGGGAGATTAAAGCTGCCGACCTATCCAAGTCCTCCGCCCATCGGGGCGCCATAGGAAAGACGGGGGAAGCTGGACGAGGCATTGGCTTGAGATTTCCGCGGTTTGAACGGATTCGTGACGACAAGCGACCGGACCAAGCAACGACTAGTGACCAGGTTCTGGACATCTACTACAATCAAGACGCTGTCAAGGGACAAGAGTTGGACGACGACGATGACGAAGACGGCATTTAGTTAAACTGAGACCAGCTCGGTAGCATGTCGCTGTAAGAACATGTTCCTCGTAAGTAGTTTGTTTACTGTTAATCCAACTATTAAAATAACACTAACAGTAAAATGTGACTTACCACGGCAGAATGTAAATAAATGGCGCGACCACCGAATGGGGTATCTTTGACTGCTAGGACCTGTGACGTTGAAAGAAACCAATGGTTGTCCAGCAAACCACGTCATGCCTTCCTGCTCACAGTCACAGTCAACAATTCTTCAAACCACATCATCTTGCTTCCAATACGAATTGTCGACTGTCGACAGCAGTCCTACCACTGCTGAGAACACTTCTCAGCTTTCTGACAGTGCGATATAAGCTATCTATCAATACACAGAGTCCCCACAATGCGAATATCTTTCCATACTCTTACATATTTAGCGCTACTTGTGGAAGGCGGTGAGGCATTTCATAGTCTCCAGAATGCCCAATTTCGAACAAGATCAAGCTGTCTATATTCTTCGGTTGCAGACACGAGTGCTATGATGAAGGAGATGCGAGAACGGTTAAATGAAGACAATGACGCAAAAATGATCATGGATGCTCTGAGGGGAAAGAATTTGAACGACGATGATACTGCAGTTGCTGGTCTGCAAATGAAATTGGTCGATGTCGCAGCTGGAAAGGATGGAAAGGACGTTTTGCCCTACAACTACGATCCTGACGCACTCAAGAGCTTTTTCAAAAAGCGACCCTTAAATGTTCTTACACGAGTATTCCAAGTATTAACAGTAGGAGGTGGAGTCCTCTTAAATTCTGCTGTCGACCAGGCATTGGGCCGCCATAAGAAGGATCCAGATTTGGAGGTCAAACGAGCGGCGGAGTTGAGAGATACAATTACAAGCTTGGGGCCGTTTTTCATCAAAATCGGCCAAGCGCTTTCCATCAGACCGGATATATTGTCTCCACGATCCATGGTGGAGCTACAAAAATTGTGCGACAAAGTACCTTGTTACGATTCTACCATTGCATTCGCTACCATTGAGGAGGAACTTGGCAAAAAAGTAGAAGAGCTATTTAGCGAAATCACCCCAGAACCGGTTGCTGCAGCTTCTTTGGGGCAAGTATACAAGGCAAAGCTTCGTAGCACGGGAGAAACAGTGGCTGTAAAGGTACAGCGACCAGCTGTACTGGAAACTGTGTCCTTGGATCTCTATCTTGCGCGTGAGCTTGGGTTGTTGGCACGGAATTTTCCCGCACTTGTTCAGCGCCTTGATGCTGGTAAGTGTGCATTATAGATTGAGACCATTGCAGCATGCATGCAAGTACACTTTTCTGACCTGGAATGTTCTTCACATAATATAGTGGGCCTTCTCGACGAATTCGCATATCGTTTCTACCAAGAACTTGACTACAATTTGGAATGCGCAAATGGACTGAGAATTGCTGAAGATATGAGCGTTTTGCCGATGGTAGTCATTCCCAAAAATTATCCTGAATACACTTCGCGCAGAGTACATGTTGCTGAATGGATCGAAGGGGAAAAGCTGAGCCAAAGTACTGCCGACGATGTGGGAGCGTTGGTAAACCTTGGAGTTATCACATACTTGACGCAACTTTTAGACAAGGGTTTCTTTCATGCTGATCCCCATCCTGGTAATATGATGAGAACGACTGACGGCAAATTAGCAATTTTGGATTTTGGGTTGATGACAGAAGTAACCGAGAATCAAAAGTATGGAATGGTCGAAGCTATTGCACACCTACTCAATCGTGATTACTCTGAGATTGGTCAAGATTTTATCAACCTCGACTTCATTCCTGAGGGGACCGACACTCGACCCATTGTGCCAGCACTTACAAAGGTCTTTGACGTTGCTTTGGCGGGTGGGGGTGCCAAATCTATCAATTTCCAAGAGTTGGCTGCTGATCTTGCAGAAATCACGTTTGAATATCCGTTCCGCATTCCCCCCTACTTTGCTTTGGTTATCCGCGCTATCTCTGTATTGGAAGGAATTGCCCTAGTTGGAAATCCCAATTTCGCGATTATCGATGAAGCGTACCCATACATAGCCAGAAGATTAATGACCGATGAATCGCCACGTCTCAAGGCAGCTCTTCGGTACATGGTCTACGGCAAAGAAGGTCAATTCGACGCTGAAAGACTTATTGATCTGTTGGAGGCGTTGGAGAAATTCAAAGCTATTCGTGACGACGGCGACGGGAGCGCGTACAAGGTTGACGGTGTGCGGGGAAGAAAAGCAGTGGGATCAGCAGGAGATTTTGTCGGCTCACAGGCCGTTGACGTCTCGGAACGCAACTCCGACGTTGGCGGCGGCAGATTTCGCGTGAACACCTTTGGGCTTTCCAACGTTGGTGGCAGCGACATCCAGCTGCAAACAAACGAGGATAGAGAAACAGCTCGAGAAGCTCTGCGATTCTTTTTCTCTCCGGAGGGTAAACCGTTCCGAGAATTTTTACTGGAGGAGATTGTGACGGTTGTCGATGCATCTGGACGAGACGCACTCCAGGAACTCACGCGACGGCTAGGCTTGGCCAATGTGCCTGTTCCATCATTCTTTCGTGCATTGAACCCTGAATTAAGTGAAGAAGACAGACGCATGGTGCAGCAAATAGGAACTTTGGTACAATTTTTGTTTGGAGATTTTGAAGGTGCCTTGAGTGTTGCTGGAGGGAACGGGAACAATGGCGTACAGGTGCAGAATCGCCTTCGTGCCCTCTTGCCTGTAGTGCGAGAGTACGGCCCTCAGCTACGTGACTTCGGTCGTCTCCTGGTGGCTCGATTAACAGAAAAAGCGCTTTCACGAAGTTTGAGCTGGGCAAGTGCCAGACTTGCTCCTGCTACCTAGAATGAAATTTTCGTTATCCACATGGAGTCGCTATAACAAACACTATATTGCTCCTGCTACTACACAACTACGTTCACCATCCATAATGGAGTCACAATAACAATACTCTACATTATTATATACAAGAACTCAATTTTTTTCCGTGGTCGCTTATCTTTGGTTGCTGGTTCACTTTTTGGACTGAACATGCCGGCAAAGTCAACCTGGCGATACGTTGAATCCATCAAGATATCTACGCCATGGTCGATTGGATGAATGATTAAGGGAATAGAACCCAACCCCATAATCGTTGGTAGCCACGTTGTAGCCATAACAGGAAGACTTGCTGGACCTCTTCTTACGGCAAACCTGGATGCCTTGACAATTGCGTTGATTGTCGCTCCGGGAATCATGACGGATGCTAAGGATTGCCAAATCAGACAATCCAATGCCGACAAAACAGAATCCAACACTACCGTAGAGGAATTCTCCTTTTGAGACCCGTGATAGGCGTTATACCCCGACGTTGCTGCATCGGCGAAACAGTATCCAAACGCAACTAAGTACGATGGAATGAAAAGCTTGGGAAATTGATACCGAAACGATTCTCCAACTTCGTTGATGTACCCAAGATATCTCAGTAACGAATCTCGAAAGATGTTGTAATCTGCCCTTGTCGCGGTTTCATTTTCGCCATGTTTCTCCATCAGTTTTCTATCTGTAATGTGATGTTGTGAAAAATGACTCGTTGCAGCTACATTGTAGTCATGGAACTGTTGGCAGCAGTTTCACTCACTGCTTGTGATTGGTGCACATTTCAAGTAGCAAACCGGTGGTCCAGCTAGTCATTTCTCCACGAACCCAGGTACTTGTACTATAGTTGTCCATCGGAACTGCAAGTTGAAAAACCACCAATCATCTATATTACATACCGTGATGTCAACTACTAGTACTAGGAACAAATCGAGCCATTACTTATTTTGCGAAAAGAGAATAGATCAAATTGTTTGCTGCTAGCATGATAACGAGACGCATTACCATCATGCCTTTGTGCATCACTTGCTAAGAGAGGGTAGATCATGACGTTGATGTCCTGTCTATGCTGTGACATATCTTCAGGTATTTTCGAAGTGCACCTATGCCTCGTCAGCCTACAGGAAATGCGATGAAGGCTATCAACTGCACCCTTCGCCAGCTTATGACAAGATCACTAGGCAAATGCAATCACTTGTTTAACTACGGTGATCGGTTCCATGTCATGAGGTGTCACAGTTTGTCGTCATTAAAAATCCCAATACCGGTAGCGTCCCAAAATGTTCTCGCCTCAGGAAGGACGACAAAGCATTCATGCGCTGTATGTTGCAACTGGATTGTACATGAACTATTGAAAAAATGCACTTCCAATCGGGAACCAGCAGGATGACGGATGAAAGAATCGTCCTCCAGATTGATGTCGTCGGATCGTTTGCATCACCTTCGAAATTATGCGCGACATCCGGCTTCAGTTCGGAATACGCAGCCACTGGCTTTCGATTGACTTTAGTATCTTCTCTACTACTTCATTTCTTGTTTTCTTGGTTAGATTGTGGACTTTCACGTTATCCAAGCAAGTGATCTCATCACAGAAAGGGACAACATGACCGTACCGAGGCGCAGTGACGGCACCTACAAGACGCAGGTTTTGATTCGTCATACGTCTCACCTGTTCTTGAAAAAGAACGGAATGTAGTTCCATTCTACCTATTTCATCAAGAACATAAACGACAGGTTCGTTGATTGTCATCTCTGGAACTGTGAGGCTTGGCAATGCAAGTGCTTCGAAGGATTGTACATCCACATGGTACAGCCCTGTCTTATATTTGGATCGAATACCTTCTTTTCTTGACAGAATGGCTCTGTCTCCTTCCGGTACAGTGACAATGTCGAAACCAACTCTCGAGCCAGACTTGTCCAGTACCTCGTCTGTGAAAAATCCCTTGCAAAAGACACCGTTTTGCTGAAGAAGGTCAACCATTCGTTTGACAGCAGTTGTCTTGCCTGATCCAGGCTGACCAGTCACCAGAATCCATTCCATTGTGCCAGATCAAGCGCAATCTTTCCCAAACATGAGATTGTATTGATTCTATTGCTGTTCATGATTCATTGACACAGCAAACAAAGTCATCTTCGGAATGGTTGGACAGCTCATTTTTTATTGTGACAACTTTGTGTCCGTTCGTGTTCGACGATGTCCGAATTTTGGCCGGTTGAATCTAGCGTGGCCTGCATTGGCCACAAAAAACTGGCGTGGCACTTGCAGTTAGGTACTGGCCCGTGAACGTGGCAGGAATAACAATGGGGAACTTTAATAGCCCTTTTCTCAACGGCGTCAAGTCGAAGTTCAAAGATACCGACCAATGGAGACTAAATGTCGGAAGGCGTGACGTCATTGGCAGTTGTTATCAACAAATACGAGGATACCGTGGAATGTGGAAGGAACGAGTGACCCGAGATCTGGTACTTTTTTCTCTGACATCGTCGCCTTCATTCGTTTGCACTTTTTCGACAATGAAGCTTCTTGTTGCTCTACTGGCCACCTCGGCCTTGGTATTTGATGTCAATGCCTTCTCGGTCCAACAACATGGCGCTATTCTCAGAAACAGTGCTTTGTCGATGACAACAGAGAAGATTGAAACAGGGAAAATTGTTCGAGTAGGAGTCATTGGAGCAGGCCGCATCGGTTTGGTTCACTTGGAGGCAATCACCAAAGCACCAGGAGTTGTCCCTGTAATCATTTCAAACCCCACAGTGTCAAAGGCAGAGAAAGGTACGAAAATAAAGGGGTTTGTTTCTTTTGGTTGACAGGCAACCCGAGGAATTTTGGCTAATCTTCCATTCAACTTGATATTTTTGTAGCTGCCAAGCAATTTAATGTTGCCCGGTTCACTAATGATGCTATGGAGGTGATAACTGATCCCGAGGTCGATGCCGTCTGGATTTGCTCACCATCGCAATACCACGCCGAGCAAATTAAGGCTGCTGCCGCCAATGGAAAGCATGTTTTCTGCGAAAAACCCATTGCCACCGACTTGAGCGAGACTGTTGAGGCGATCAACGCCTGTAATGAAGCCGGAGTGAAACTCATGATTGGTTTGCAACGCAGATTTGATGAAAACTTTCGTCGTGTCAAGGAGGCTGTAGTGAAGAAAGAAGTCGGAGAACCCATCATGGTAAGTCGTTCGTTTCACTCGATAGCATAAATTTTTTTTGTGGACCTCAATCCAACAACTACTCTTCACAGATCAAATTGTGTTCTCGTGACCCTGCCCCTCCACCATTTGAGTACGTAAAGGGCGGTGGTGGCATTTTCGCCGACATGGCCGTCCACGATCTGGACATGTCTCGTTTCCTTGCCGGTGCCGACCCCATCGACATTCTCGCAATTGGATCGTGCCACATTGATAGGTCGATTGAGAAGCTAGAAGGATCGGAAGCTTTTGACACTGCATCTTGTCTTGTCCGATATCCCAACGGAGTCCAAGCCATGATTGATGTCTGCCGTCAATCGTCTTTCGGATACGACCAACGTGCCGAAGTTCTTGGTACCAAGGGAATGATCCAAACCGACAACGTGTACCCCAACACAGCCAAAATTTACCGCAGTGGTAAGTGCGTTGCCAGTTTTCTTCGAATTTTTTGTCAGGAGAAAAATCCGATCCATTGTCTAACTTGACCGCATATTTTCAGATTTTACTGGCAATGCCGACATGCCCTATGATTTCTTCCTTTCCCGTTACAACGAGGCTTATGTAACCGAAACCATTGCCTTTTGCGATTCTCTCGTCCATGACAAGCCAGTTCCTTGCACCGGTCAAGATGGTTTGATTGCCTTGATTATGGCTATTGCAGCTGATGTTTCTGCCAAGGAGAACCGATGGGTGAAATTCAGTGATGTGGTCCAAACCGTGTACTGCAGGTCTCCTCTTGAATGTGAATTGGTTGCCAACAGTGAAGTATTCCCCGAAGGCTTCCGACCCTCGGGCAACCCTGCCGATTTGTTGTTGCCCGACGCTGACGCACAAAAGAAGGATGCTTCCCTTGTGGATCGAATCAAGACTTGGTTCGGTTAAGTGTCACGACAATTTGTAAAAGGGAACAGAATAGGTTTAACGGACTAACCAGTGTACATCCCACAAACTAGTTGGAAAGGACATGCGTAAAGTGTCTTATGGACTGCTTGGGTTTGAATCCTACAAAAATTAGTCTGGTGACAACTCCCAATTTCTGACAGTTGAGAGACTTGCAACTGATTCATCACTTGTCATTATATCAACTCAATATCATAATCTTCGTCATCGGCTTTGGCGGACGATCCGTCGGATAGAAATCTAGGCCGCGCCGCTACTCCTACGGGTGACATTGTGTTCGCTTCAAGTACCAAGTCGTCATCGCCATAATGAAGGGATTCAGAAGAGTCCTCATCCAATGTGGACCCTCGTGAAAAGTTGGGTGATTCCATTCGATTTTGCCTTCCTTGGGAGGAGGATGCAACTCGATCTGGAGGACCCAAATCACTACTAGATGGAACCTGTGGTAACTGGAAGGATTCGTCGTCCTCGTCGTCCTCCGTTGGCGCAGTTGCTGACATTTGTGAAGCAGTGGATGGTCTATGGTATAAACCATTATGGTCATCACGACGGGGCGATAGTCGTTTGCCTCCTGCCAACGCTCGTGTATTTCGCCGTCGTCGCCGCCTTCGATATATTTGGCCGACATCGGAAACAAAGTCTTGGATCCCAATCCCTGGCTGATGTGCCTCTACGGGCGGTTCGTATCCTTTTTGCCATTCTTCGGCTGGAAAGACGCACCAATGTGTCAGCGAGAAGAATAGCATTTCACAACAGATCAGTATATTTTGATATTTACGAGCTCGCTCGTCAGGATTTTCACCCATTTGCTTGTTGTTGCTACCAGTAGCATCTCCATCGAGATTGACCAAAATGAGAATTGCCAAGCCTTGCCAGAAAGTAAGAAACACGACACCCTTGATCGTCAAGAACTTGGGCCAAGGACGACACCAAGCCAAGTCGTTGTGCACTGCGTGGTAGAACTTCAAAAGTCCCGTAAATGCAAAGAATACGGATACGTTAACAATCATGGTCAGCACAAAACTGAAACTTTTAAAGTATTCTTTTGTCGCGTCAGACAAGACATGATCTGAGGAAGGCACTGCAGTTGGCGTCGGTGCTAACGTGGCAACAGGCTGGACAAAGTTTTGGGCTGGCGCCAAAGTTGGAAATTCTGTCCATGTGTTGGGGGCCACAGTTTCCATGGTTGAAGAATCTGTTTCGTTGAGCGAACGAACAGCCTCTTCTAGCACCCACCGCAACATTCTGTTACCGGTGCTATTATTTGGTTCTGTGTAAGAGACGTCATAATTGTTTTGATCCGTGACACTCAGGTAGATGACATAGATTACCGTCGTCAAGGGTCGTATGAAAACGAACTGCATGGCAAAGATTTGACATTCTGTAATAACAGCGTTCGCCTTTGCCAAGTCCGAGGTTTCAGGAGGGGGTTCGTACCACCGTGACAGGAGCCTTGTTGGCCGCTCCAAGTGATGTGCTCGCATCGCAAGAACTTCTACGGCATTTTCTCGACTGCCCCTTCCGAGGACCACAATGAGGAAACTCAGAAAGGTGTAAATACAATAGGATTCGTAAAAATCCTTGATGATAGCCATGTATCCCTCCATAGGTGGATATAGAAGGGTCATGAAGGATGTGAGACTGTAGATGGGACTCATCCATATTATGGCAACAATCTTTCGTTGAATAATGGGTTGATTCATTCGTTGCAAGTGAGAGGACATGTGAAACATGCTAATCAGGCACGTTAGCAATGTGAAAATTCCTGCCAGTGTCAAAAAGGTCAGGTTGTGTTCCTTTTGTACTTCTTGATGAAGTTCTTCAATTTTTCCTTCTTGCTTCTCCCGGACTTCGTCTTGCAATGCGGCAACTGTGGCCAAATCCTTTTCGACACCAGACTTTAAACTTTGCACTTCACTCATCTCATACAAGACCATCCCTGTCAGTGCCAACACAAGTAGGCAGTTACAACATGTCATGCACCGAAAGAGTAGTGTCGTACAGGAAACTCCGTCCACTGACGTCGCAATGGCCGCGGCGGCAGGAGACCGAACCACGGTTCCAGGGATCTCATCAGTGAAACGAAGTGGAGTTTCGACTGCTTTTTGGTGCCCTTCTGGATCTAATGGAGACATATTGACACGAGACGAATGTCATTACAGTCAATAGGGTTTGTGTCACACAGCCAACGTCTCGATGGAGGTTCCGTTGCTTGTTAGGTATGCAGTAAAAGAGCAGGTACGACTCATCAACCTCCTGTCACGTCTCGCATTGCAATCACACGGCGGCTTCAAGAGCTCGAGGGCATTCTGACGGTTTTGTACCGTTTGCTCAATCCCGCGGCGAGGTCCGCTGTTCCTGGTACGACACTTGTACCAGGTACAAACGGATTGAAACGACCACTTCGACTTTCGCCTTGACTTCTGGTACGCACAAGTTTCTCCCAAGCAACCATCTTTGTTCAACGGGACAACAACACTTTTGCAACCTCATTAAAGGGTAGTGGTGCACTAACGTTGTACTATCAATATGCAACAGCAACAAGATCTATATTCCATTCCTGACCCGTTTGCCAACGTTCCATACACGGGGGGAGTGAATGATCATTCCCAATATTTGCCATCCGACAAAGGGGGCACCACACAAACTACCAATGACGTGTGGAAACGAAATGTACAACTGTTGGAAACCATTACCACTCAAAGTCGAGAACAAATTTTGAAATCGACAGAGCAACATCGACAGCAGATGCGACAAGGCTTACAGACCTTGGGGGCGAAACTACAACAGGGTAGTCAAGACTTTATTACCAACGATGAGACCCGACGAAAAATCAAGGAACAATTCCAAAACGTTGTCAATACCACTAAATTATCCAGTCTCAACAACATTGCTAGTAGATTCACCGAAAGTATATCGAACCAACAACAACAACAACAACGAGGAATGACGGTGAATGATCAGCTAGAAATGTTCAATGAACGAATGAAAGAAGAGGCCTTGCGTCGTGATGTTCGTCGGGAAGCCGAAGAAGCCTGTCTTCGAACCATGCGAGAACATTTGATTGAATTTTTGGGTGAAAATACCCAGGCGACGTATGAACAGTGGATCTTTGCCTTTCATCCAGAAAATACTCAGGATGCATCTCTTCTACATGATATGGAATACAAAGAAGTGGATTTACGCTTCTATATTGAAGAAAGTGACCATCGACGGTTGTGGAATGAAATGGTAAAAGAAACAGATCGGCAAGTAGCTGCGCGATCCAAAATGTGGGATGACGATCGATGGCAAAGCCAAGGGCAACCATCGGTAGATCTTTTGGGAGCTGACGACCCTTGTCAGCCCAGCGAAATGGTGATTCCTGTTGAGGATCCCTTTCATCCAGTGGACCCAGTCGTTGGAGAGATGTCCATCATGAGCAACAACAATGCTGCAAAACAACCGGACGAAACAGTAGACTTGATTTCATTCTAGAATATTCTGAAGATAGAAGAATAGTTATTGGTTGACACCAGAGTTCAACCCAATGACTGCATTAGATATAGTTACTAAAAATCGTACCCACGTCCAATTACAGTGAAGGTGGTAATCCATTCCTAGAGCAGTCGTTATCTGTTATACCAGGTACATGGCACTTGTATCCAGAGGGTGGTACCAGGTACCAGGTATCAGGTATGCTAGATAGGCATGGACTCATTCGAACAAGGGGAAAGCACACAATGGTCTGTTGACGCCAGACGCCAGAAGTACAATAATTGTCCAATTGTCCTCATACCTGGAACCCATCACAACCAGTCTGCACTGTCGAAGTTGAGAGAGTAGTGAATAACAAGAACCAAAGCCCACCACCATTGGACAATCTTTTTTCGTATCATGGTGTTGGCAGAATTGGGAGGCAAACTCCGCGAGTCGCTGCGAAAGTTGCACAGCAGCGGCAATGTGACCACACAGCAGTTGAACAATCTCTTGTCCGAGATTTGTCGAGCTCTGATTGAATCCGATGTCAATGTCAAACTGGTCATGTCCTTAAGGGACAATGTCAAATCCAAGGTGGAAAATCTAATCGATGATGCTGATACTACTGGTGGCGACGATGAGAAACACCGCAACAATGTTAGTAAACTCGTACAAAAGGCCGTGGTAGAGGAACTAGTGTCATTGTTGGAACCCTCTCGCAAACCCTATAACATGAAACGAGGCAAGCCCAACATTATTTTGTTTGTTGGTTTGCAAGGAGCAGGAAAGACTACCACCATTGCCAAGTTTGCCAATTACTATCAACGTCGTGGATGGAAGACAGCCATGGTTTGTGCCGATACCTTTCGCGCCGGTGCCTTTGATCAATTGAAACAAAATGCGACAAAACTAAGAGTTCCATTCTACGGAAGTTATACACAAGCCGATCCGGTGGTAATCGCCGAAGAGGGTGTAGATCAATTCGTCAAGGAAGGTTATGAGGTCATCATTGTAGACACGTCAGGTCGTCATCGCCAAGAAGCAGGCCTTTTGGAAGAGATGCAAGAGATTGCTGCATCCGTTCGTCCAGACAACACAGTTTTGGTCATGGATGCGACTCAAGGACAAGCAGTATTTGAGCAGGCACAGGCCTTTTCGAGTGCTGTTGATGTAGGTAGCGTCGTTATTACCAAATTGGATGGTCATGCCAAAGGAGGAGGTGCGTTGTCGGCAGTTGCTGCCACCGAATCGCCCATTCTATTCTTGGGATCTGGAGAGCACTTTGATGATTTGGATCCCTTCAATGCCGAGTCTTTTGTATCCAAATTGCTGGGATTTGGTGATGTGCGTGGTTTGATGGAGGCTATGAAATCAGCAAGCGATCCAAAAGCTCAAGAAGAATTCATGGAAAAAATGGCCAAGGGCGAGTTTACATTGCGGGACATGTATAGTCAATTCCAACGCGTCATGAATATGGGACCATTAAATAAGATGATGGGAATGATCCCGGGCATGCCCGAATACTTGATTCCCAAACAAGGCGACCAGGATTCCAACACTCGCCTTAAAAAGTTCATGTACATGATGGACAGCATGACTGCAGCGGAACTGGATGGCAAGGTAGACTTTTCGGATAGAACCGCCGAACATGTTCAATCCCGGGTCCGTCGAATTGCGAAAGGGAGTGGAACAAACCCCAAAGAAGTTCTCATGCTCTTGCAGGTGTATAAGCAGTTTGAAGGCATGGTTAGTAAAATGGGAAAATCTGGTCTGGTAGGAAAGGGAGCTCAAGCCAAGCAACAGCAATTGGCAGCTCAGCTACGCAAGAACCCCAACCTTATTCAGCAACGCTTGAACCAAATGGATCCTCGCATGCTGCAACAAATGGGCGGTCGCGAAGCAGTTCAGAACATGATGCAACAAATGGCAAAGGGTGGAAATCCTGGAGCAGGTGGAGCGGGTGGACTGGAAGCCTTAATGGGTGGTATGGGCATGGGGGGCATGCCCGGTGCAGGAGGTGCGGGGATGCCTGCCATGCCCCCTGGGATGGACATGGGAGCTCTCATGAAAATGGCTCAGTCCATGGGTGGAATGCCAGGAATGGGTGGAATGCCTGGCTTTCCACCCGCTGGCCGCAGATAGATTTGTTGGAGCAAGGAAATCTCCGTATGAAGAAAAATACCCAATGTTTCTTTGACAGCAATCATTTTACGATTTATTGAAATTTCCCCAGGCCAACAAAATCAGCTACTTTCCAATAACTAGCATAATTGCCCAACTTTATTCCCCCATTTAATGTTTCTACCTCTTCTGTGTAACGGTGTTCGTACCCAAGATGGCGTCATTGTCTTATATTTGTGTAAACAATCTCCACATCGATCGCATTGACCAAGTCATTACACTTGTCATGACAACATTGTATTATATTCGTGTAATCCATCGCCACATCAATCGAATTGGCCAAGTCATTATACCTGTCAAGGGCGACATTGTATTATATTCG
Organism: Nitzschia palea; assembly: GCA_019593585.1. Taxonomy (NCBI): domain Eukaryota; phylum Bacillariophyta; class Bacillariophyceae; order Bacillariales; family Bacillariaceae; genus Nitzschia; species Nitzschia palea. The sequence goes on along the minus strand of SWEM01000226.1, from coordinate 6,722 downwards.
TGTTCTCAATCGCCACACCAATCGAATGGGCCAAGTCATCTTACCTATCGTCCAAGCGATATGAGCTCCAATAGAAGCTAGAATCCCTCTTTCAAGATACAATGGTACAAACACGTACCACGTAACCAAGAAAGTCGACACTGTTTGCTGTATTGCCAGAATAAATAAAAGTCTTTGGGTGATTGGAGAGATTTCTGAGAGGGCTCGACTCGAAAAGTGAGCCATCGCGCTTTGAATGAAGGCTACCGTCCAACTGTATGGCGACTGGGCAGTCTGCAGGAAAGGATGTGTAAGGTCAACCGTTGCAGGCGACGAGCATAGCCAGCCAAGGCGAGTGAGCGCAAATGCAACGCTGCTTAGAAGCAACCGTCGCGATGCTTGTTTTTGCTGACCAGTTCGTAGCTCAAGGATGGAACGTGTTGAATTCGATACAATAGGACTCTCAGCCTCGCAGTCAACAACCACGTCGGATCCTTCTACAGGAATAAAACGGACCATATGTTCTGGTTCCTCCGTCACCGGCGTACTTGGTCCATCCCTTCCTTTCCCAAGCATGTTTCCAAGAATGTAGCGATACTGAATCTCCTCCACAACGGGTCGCCAAAAAAGGACAGTTGCTCCGGCCAAGAACGAAGTTTGTGCCAAATAATTCATCCCGCTATGTATGTCAAGAAGAACCTTCACCACTTGAATGGCAACTTTGCTGGGAAGATGCTTCAGTATCGGCACCACCAGGGCAGGAGCCAAAGAAATGGCCCAACGAACTGCATCAAATGGGACCTGTAGAATGCCTCCAACTGTTCCAGCAAGAAAAAAGACCACCGTGCAAATTTGTTTCATGAGATCAAAAGTCCAAGACCCGACACGGGGTGACACAATTTGCGCCCCGATGAGAATCACCACCAAGGACAGCAGCCAGGGGATCAGGGGTCGTCGAAAATTGAACTCCCAGAAAAGTTCCAAATACCTCAAATGGACAAAGCTGACTCCATATTGAAAATTTGACCATTTCTTGGCTATGTACGAGCTCATTCCTTTATTTCCCGTGGTGTCATCCCATGACTCATACCCAGGTAACGTCGCACGAACATGCGACAATCGACTAGAAGACTTAGCTTCGCATCTGCACTGGGGGAAATATACTCGTTGAACGGTAGTTGTCCCAGATCTGATAGCAAATGCAGCTATTCGATCCAAATGATAAATCCAACAACTCAAAAACAAAGGAAGGTACAATCTCATCACAACAATTTTATCAGTTTTTATGTGATGGCAGAAGGTGTCAAAGCACATTTAAATGATTAATTAGACTAAAAGTAGCGTTTGACTATTATAGCGTGCAGTAAGGATACCAGATACCAGGTACTAGTAGCCTCTACCCGCTCTAGCATAGCAAACCCTAGATTATGATTTAATCTCAGATGAATGAGCTTGGACATGTAAACCTCTTAGCACACAATGACTGATATTGCTTGTAATCAAAAGCTTTGCAAACAACAAGGCAAGAAGGAAAAGAAAGGATCATTCTTCAATTGGTTTGACAACGAACATCATCTGACAGATCATGCAAGACCAGTTCAACATTTGGTGAACATTTCCTGACGAGGCATGTCTTACAAGTAACAGTTAGCAAGAATCCAAAAAATCAACGAAGGTTTCATTTCTTTTTCTAAAATTTGGGAAGAAAGAAAGGAACACAAGAAGAGATAGAACAACAAAACTGATAGTAAAAAGTTCTGGCCCCTTGTCGTCCATGATCACGCAACTTATATGCCTTTACACTTGTTATTTGCAGTTAGCCAAGAAAACACAAATACCTCACAAAGATGAATGGAGTAAAAAATTGACTTGACAACAGTGAATCGAAAGCAAGGAATCATCATTCATTTGATGGCATCATAAGACGGCACGTACCTTGTAGGGGTCGCAGGGCACAGTTCACACATTACCACGATTAACAGTAAGGTTGCCATTGATGAAACGATTTTAATCATTAACAATATGTCAGGCAAATCGCACGAACAGTTCCGCAATCCTTTAAACAGTAGCGAATAGCAGGAATGACTTAGCAGAAACTTGCACTGTCCCACGTCCTCCTCCATTGAAATTATTGTGACAACTTGAACTTCGTTTCCGTTGCAAGTTTGCAAGATAGGAATATGACAAATAGAAAAGTAGTGGAAATAGGAAATACCGGACATCTTTGGCGAGGCGAAACGGATGTGACGTCACGAAAACCAAAAAATCAAACCGTGACCATGGGGCAAGATTCGCAATTTCGGGCAGCATATGTGAGGGCTTAACGTTGCAGAATGCGACGTGAGGCCCAAGTGTAGATTGTCCAAACTGCGCCAAACTCCCATACGAATCATGTTGACACCAACTTGGTCTTGTTTTATTCGCTGGTAAATTGATTAACTGTACGAGCAAACAACCCCTGCGAGCGCTGTTCGCACTAGAACTGAATTGCACAACGCTTGCGCTCTCACCATCCTCAGCAAGAAGCAAACTACAAGTACTACAGTCGAAGCTTTCCCATAGTTGCATGATCAGGGCATCATTTTCGTAAACATTAAAAAAGACGAGGGCGCGGTGTAAAAGATAATGGGAAAACACAAGGAAAAGAAGTCATCCAAGGGGGGCAAAGGCGAAGGCGACAAAAGCACTCATTCACGGTCAGCAAGCAAGAAACGAAAGGCCTCCAAGGACCAAGAACGTGACATTAATACTACCGAAAACTCGGAAGATTTGCACTCTTCGGAACCTTCTTTGGAACTCGGCCAACAAAATGGTCTCCTTTCTGAAGGGCCTCCATATGCTGTGCAAGAAAAGGGACCTGCGATGCCGCCATGGCTAACGTCGCCTGTGGTTCGGATGGGACAGAGAATCGCTTCGTTACCACCAGAATTTGACATGGATGCCAGCTTCTCCTCTAGCAGAAGCGCAAATTTTGAGGCTCCGTCGGTCGTCACAGATATGGATGATGACATACGCCATCGAACAGAACTACTCAATGATGACGTCCATTCTGCAACCAGTGCCGAAAAAGTTGCGCTGGAGAAAGACTTATCCAAACAAGGCATCGGTTTGTTTGTTGAAGTTGACACGGACGACGCCAGTCTTGGAGACTTTAGCGAATTGTCCACAAGTAATCAGTCGTACATCTTGGATTTGGCGATGCAGAAAGAAAGCAGAGACAAGCATCTCAAAGAGGAGGCACTCGATGAAGCGTTAGTATTGTTCAAAGAAGCACGAAAAGCGGGTCATGGCAGTGAAGCCTTTTTCTTGATCATTGTTGCTGAAGTTCAGAAAAAACTTGAAGAATCAAAAACCGAATTGTATCGATTACAAGACGAGCGTCTGGATCAAGCCCTTGATGAAGAGCTCAAGCGACAAGAAGAAAAAACAACCTTTCGGGTGGCTCTTTGCGGTTAGGAAAGGGTGGGCGACACGAGCGAGTCAGCGTTTATATAGAGAAGGAAAAGAGCCGAAGAAGTTTGGATCCAACCATGTTGGCAAGTGCTGCTGCAGCAGCAGCGTCCGAAGCTTCAGATGACACATCCCTTGAAGAATATGATTGGGGAGGTGTCTCTGAATATCGAGAAAGTATAGTGGTGGAAAGAAAAAAGAAAACCAAAAGCAAACAAACGAAGACGACGAAAAAAGAGAAAGCACTGAAGTCTGAAAAGCCCAAAACGAAGAAGAAAAAGACCAAAAGTATGGATGAGTCGACTCCAAAGGTGAGTGATGAGCCTGGTCCACAAACTGCGGAAAGTGAAGAGGACAAGATCAGCCACGACGAAGCGAACAGTGCACAAGAAAATGTCGAGAAAACCACTGCATCCAGCAAACCTTCCGGTGCCAAATCACAGAGTAAGAAGCCAAAAAAGAAGAAAACAAAATCAAAAGAATCTAAGAAGTCCAAAACGAGCGAGGAAGTCAAGGAGGAAAAACCATCAAGCACGGGATCAACTCAGGAAACAACTAAATCAAAAGACGATGGAAGTGAAACTGCCACGTGCACTGATTCTGCTACCCGCTTGAGGCTCGACCATCAAGACGATGAGACCCCACCAACTGATAACCAGGACCTTGACGACAGTGTCAGCGTGATCCGTGAACAAGAGGAAGATAACCCAGGGTCTTCCGACGAGAAACTCAAGGTGGACGGGATGGGGACCACCCCGTCAGTCACAAGGAACAATGATGCTAGATCGAAAAACCAAGCTTCAGCTTCGACAGCGGCACGGACAATGTCTAATCTCCTTACTTCGGTCTTTCGTCGCAATGCTCAAGGTACTGGAGGGAACGAAACATCTAAAAGAGTCGGCCTATTCAAGAAAAAGAAGCAAAAGGATGTGGATGATGATCCATCGAACCAGCCCTTGCCCATACAAGGATCACAACTACAATAAGAGCAAGCATTCAACGACCATGAGAATGCAAAGAAGCTGAACGCCGAGGAATCAGTGAGTGCTGCAGGGAGGGGTTCGACACGGTGAAGCTAAGGGTTTTCAAGAGCTGGGCCTGAAAAGATTATTGCAAGCATGACTTTGACTGTACGGCGACATCCTATTTTCATTCACCCCCAAACGATGCAACCAATCCCTACATGCAGAAGAACCAGAAATCTATTGCATCTTTTCGGAAATCTGTTGCATCTTTCGGCAGAATGGACGATCATTCAAGTTCGATTTGTAATCTTGCAACAAATCGTTATCGCCAACCATGCGGACACGTCAGAGCATTCAGAACGATCCAACAACTGGCAAAAAAAGTAATTCTTACATTCAAGTAAATCTGCGGGTGTCTGCCTCTTTACTTTGCCATGGATGCGACTCGTATCTTTATTATCATTGTCCAAGGCCCAGCAATTTCCTGGCCACCGCTCCTGCAAGTGCCATCTACAACTTATTTGGCCTTGCCCATTCAGACTTGCTTTTACAAACGCATTGCCGTTGCCAGTGTCATTGAAAGATGTGTGCAGAAGGGTTACATGTGTCTTGAATTATTGTTATGATATCGTCAATGTATCACAGTTTTTGGTGGCGATGAAATGAAGGCACCATGCTATAAAGTGCTTACATGTGTCTTGAATTATTGTTATGATATCGTCAATGTATCACAGTTTTTGGTGGCGATGAAATGAAGGCACCATGCTATAAAGTGCTGATGCTGGATTTTAATGCGTATTTTTCGGATACTTGTGACATGAATTTCTGGTCGACTGTGACACGGACTTACCCCCCAAAACTATGAAAGTCCTGGTTGACCAATTTACTAGTATATGCAGTTGTTCATTCACAGTTTATCCTACAATGTCGACGGAGAGTGATGTGAACTCTAGAAGGTAGTTATCGAAAAACGGTGCCCAAATGCTCAGTTGGATGATGTAACCTTTTTCTACCGCCGAGACAGGTGGTCTGGACGGCAAAGCTACCGGTAGAGATCTACAGGATTATCGAATAGATTCGTTCGATCAAATCCTTTCGACTTCTCACAAGGCACAAACGCACAAACATACGGGTACCGAAATGCCTCTCCCGGTATCACGGTACACAAGTACCGGTAGTCAACATTCTGAAATCAATCACTGTGGCCAACACAGAGCAGCAACATCTTCCTTGGTAGCTCGGCACACCTTCAAGAAATGATAGTGAATGAGCCATCGTATTCATGACCACAAGAAAGTAATTGACACTGTCGATGAGACTGGCAATCCAACTAGCTCGGTCCAAATTGAAATCGTGCAGCCCAGGCTGGTCAAAGTTGATGAGATTCATCAACGAAAAGAGGTTTCAGAGAAAGTGGTCGACTATGAGATGGACGAAAATGACAGTTCTTTAGAGACGATTTCTATCGACAGTCCGAAAATCATCCAAGCTTCAAGTGACAACGATGAGACGGGAGGAGAGAAGGGTGGATGGGTTCTACGGTTACCGCGGTCCCGATCCAAACGAAGCGACTCAAATGATTTGAACAATTTGAAAGGGCGTGATTTGGATAACATTGCTGGAGGCGGCGAGGAAGGAGAAATAGTCGCAGGGCAGAACTCTGAAGAACAACGACAGAAATCCAAGACGGATGAAATCAAACGATACCGAAAACTGATTCAGATCCTGGTATTTGTCATTGGACTCATGATGATCGTTGATTTGGCTCTCACGCTTCTGCTGCTGCTGAAATAAGTTTGCAATCATTTCAAGTCGCTAGATTGGCCCAAAAGGTTATTCTCCATGACTGGCTTTGAATCTGTGGCTAACATACATGCCACCCTTGCAGTACCTTGACACCCAATGTCGCCTTTGGAGGCAGCTCGAATATCCAAGGCGGATAAGTCCGTCTCGAGTGTTAAGGTTGGCGACGAGTACTCGTTTGCCATTGAGACTGGCAACAAGTATGGTAGTCTCACTGAGTCCACCGATAGTACCAAACCATAGCGCCCGATTGTCGGCACAACAAAGATCAAAACGGATACTGATTCTAACTTTGACTGACAGTGAAAAATCGACAATCATATACCATGATTTACATCTCGGTGTGCACGTTTTACCCTCTTACCTATATCTCAACATCAGGATTATTTTACACTCTGATTGCTATATATATTCAAGGTATCTATGGTGAAAGATAAAGCACCGAATAACCGTAATATGATGGCTTTACCTGCTCCTTGAATACTGGTATCGGTCCTGGCTGTAATCGACTCTGATTTTCTGTAT
>SWEM01000225.1:0-45984 GCA_019593585.1 Nitzschia palea | reverse complement strand
GATCCATGACTTCACTATCAACCAATCCTAGTAATAGTAATGAAAGATTGAAAGATGGACTCCAAGACGAAGCCGCCGCCGCCGTATCCGATGCAAGTTCGACAGGTGGTGATGAGGATAGTACCAGTTTCGACGAGGAAGAAATAATTATTGAAGAGGAATGGATCGAGGAAGAAGACGACGAGTCGGAGGGTAGCATCTACGAAGAAGAAATCCTTTCGGATGATGAAGGATGGGATAAGGACCTTCTCGTGGCGTATTGGGAACAATACCATCGCAATTTGGATACGTCGAAACGAGATGGTTCGGTCTTGTTTGATCCAACATTGATGCAAAAATTGATTCAAGAACGTAATGCCAAGTTGGGCGTTGGTAATTCTACCAGTAGTCCCAGCGATGAGTCACCCGCCCTACTGAATACCAAGATGGTATTGGCTCTTGGAAAATTTATGCAAATCAAGAATCGAATCTCTCAGAGAAGGCTTGTTCGACAAGAAGATGGGACCATCAAAGTCCAACGAAAGACCAAGAAATCATCCTCAACCAAGGACGATAAAAAGAAGAGCAAATCGAAAAAGTCGGAGCATGGTGGGGAGGACGGCAAGGAAAAGAAAAAAGATAAAGACAAGGAAAAAAAGGCCAAAAAGAAAAAATCCAGCAAAGAGTCATCGTCAAGTAATGCGGATGATGGTGGATCGGCCAAAGATGGTTCAGAAAAGGTCAAGAAATCGAAACGAATGAGTGAAAAGAAGGTATCAAAGGAAGTCGCCGGTACTACCGGTAGTAGCCATGATGACTCGGATGATAAGGCACTCAAGTCACCAAAGTCGCCACGAAAGTCGCTCAAGAGTCCCAAGGCCAAGAAGAAATCCATTACGGCAATAGACCCCGAGGCACTTGCTTAGAATATATAAATCAGGACGCTTCACCCCACGACATTAACATGACTCTCTTGCTTTTGGTAAAAGCAAGTATATGGATCATAGGATCCATATGAAGCATTCTGGCATATTATAATCAATCGCTCTTGGTCTATTCCGTAGCCTTCCAAACGGGAAATCGCATCGTTGCTTTACTTTGCTGTCAAGTGCCCGCGGCGGTATAATTGATTTTAACGTCTTAGTATTGTGTATCACCATCCTGGCAAGTGTTGATCACTTGATGTGGGACGATCACTACGGTTCATGCGGACACCCATTGCAGACTAGGTACTTGCCAGGCGGGCTTCTTGCGTTTGCGTTTGGAAAAGGTGAGCAAAAACGATTACATGTCTACAGTATTGCAATGGGATTGTATTTCAAAAAACTGATCCGAGCTATCATAAAATGTAGTAGCCAAGTTTGTGTTGTTGTTGTTGTTGTTGTTCTTGTTCTTGTTGCAGTTGTTATAATTTTACAATGCGTTCAATCTTGCACTCAAGTCTGGCAATACCGAATCCAAAACATCTTCTTCTTCCATTTCGCCTTGTGGTTTGGCAACGGGTGCCGACAATCCGACCATTTTAGAGTCCAATTCCACTCCGAGTTCGGCCAAGACTTGATTGGTCAAGTTTTCTGCCTCTTCTTCGACTTCGTCATTGTCAAAAGCATCAATCAAGGCTTCATCCATCATTTCTTCCTTGACTTGGAGTCGTTCATTCTCCTTTTGGAACTCGTGTAGAATCTTGGTAGTGGCCTTGACATCCATGGCACTATTGGCGACTGACATGGCTTGAGTGACACTACCAATGGCTTGGGCGGCGGCCACTTGCGAGGCCATGCTCGACGCATGCATTCCCACTGCTCCAATATGGGCCTTGGCCGACAACAGTTTTTCTTTTTGTTTCCGAACTTGAACCAATTGTTTGGCCAGTGCCGAGAGGGCCGGATCTTTGGAACTGCTAGTGGTCTTGGCTCGTTGTTTCAATTCCGCGGTCACTTGCTTTTCTTGTCGATCCAATTCTCGGAGTTCACGATCCATTTCGCGTTGTGAAGACTATGTGTGTGCAAAAGAAAGATGGTGAGTGCAAACCATTGTAGGGAGCTGGGAAAAATCAAATCCAATACAACGCCAAACGGTTGACGACCACAGTGTCACGGCAGAAAAACCCCACACGAGGCAGTTCTTGGTTCCACTACAACCGCACTTTTGCATCAATAATATGATAATGTTGTTACATACCCTGACTTCTTTCTTCGTTTCTCGTTTGGCCTGCATGGCCAGTTCCTTTGGTGTAGGTTTCTTTCCAAACAACGCTTGCATTTTTGAGTGTTGTTTGTTTGTCTGTATGGATGGATGGATCAAAAAGTCTGGTCTAGTCTCGTGTACCGGTAGTTATTGTAGTGCACCGAAGATAATGGTGATAATTATTGAATTGATAAAAGTAGAAAGAGACTTGGGAAGGCAGGAATGGACTTGTTGGAATATACAGCCACTTGACAATTAAAAGGACCGGAAGTTTGGGTAGAGGATAGCAATTAGCAATCAATCTTGTTCGTTATGGAAAGAAAGAGTTTGTTGGTGTCTCTACTACTCTAGTCAAATCCCAACAACAACGACTCTCAGGGTATTGTTCAATGTCTTTACGTTCACTCTACGCACTGTCCAAATGGCACAAAGTTTGGTCTTGTTTACTTGTGTGATCGCCTTCCTTTTTCCTTTTTTCACTACTGACCGTTGCCGCTCGCAGAACTTTCGGTTTTTTTGGTTCGTGCAGTGACTCCCTCTTTAGACGCTATGTTAGTTCCTCTGTGTATGGAGGACTCGACGGAATCGATCAAACTGCCGACTCTTTCGAATCCATTTCCAGTTACTTGTCTACTAAAAAAAAATATTGCGGTGTGCACACACCCAAGGAGTCGCACCCTTGCAACCCGTCGGGCAGACTGCAGCCGCTCTCGGGGTATCGCAACGCAACAATAGGGTGGACTTTATACAGCACTTGTTTGTGTGATTCGAATAATAGCAGGTACGACCATGAGCCTTGTCAAGGGAAGATTAATGGCATGTAGTTGATAGAGTTGGGAAAGGGATTATGGATTTAGTTGTAGTGGGATCGATGTAATAAAATGTTCGCGAGTTTGCCCTGCGATCTTCAAATTTGGCTTGGAACGAGACATAGGGAACACCCAACAACAATGCCAACCTAAAGGGCAAGATGACAAAGTGCACTGGTTCTATTGGCAAATCGAATTGTTAGGGCCCACTATCGCAATCTTGTGCTGATCTGTTACCAACACAAGTGTGTTCATTTTGAGAATCCTTTTGTCCAATCTCACCATCGCTCTCTGTCTGTCTTTCTCCTCCCCTCGGTGATATTTTTTTGAAACACACACAGTATCAACATGACTGTCAAGAGGCGCAATCACGGACGTAACAAGAAGGGACGTGGACACGTCAAGCGAGTTCGTTGTGTGTCCACTGGCAAGGCCATTCCCAAAGACAAGGCAATTAAGCGTTTCATTGTCCGAAACATTGTCGATGCCTCATCGCTTCGAGATATCAAGGAGGCATCGGCCTACCAAGAATATCAACTTCCCAAGTTGTACTTGAAAATGTTCTACTGTGTCGAAGCTGCCGTCCATCAACGTGTCGTTCGTGGACGTTCTCGAGAGGCTCGTCGTATCCGAACTCCCCCACCCCGATTCGGTGCTCGTAGGTAAACAAAATAGTTTCAATCTTTTAGAAAAAAGAAAAAAAGAATGAAAACCAAACAATATAATCATATCGCGAACTTTGTTTTCAATGGAGGGGCTGTAAATTAAGGCAACATTGATTCCAGAACTACAGCTAACAATAGTCAGTCTCCAGTACGGTAGACACCTATACAGGCCATAACCTTTGTTGATGGCAGAGAGAACCTAGAGCCTCAGCAAAATAGAATGGATTCATTTCCATTTCAATTTCCATTCTTTACTGCTGATTCCAGAAATACAGCTATCAACAGTCTATCTCCAGTATTCGCTTTAGTGCTGGACACAGTGAGTGGTGACGTCGTCGAGAACCCAGAATCTTGGCACCGTACGATCGATTCATTCTCTTCTCTACTATAAAGTTCCAGTTAGCTTCTCATGACATGATGCAGTCGTGAGATATCACCAAGCCAGGGAGGATCTAACAAGCACAATTTGTTAACAGTAAATAAATATCGGTAGGCAATCAATGCATTAAAATGCCAAAACAGACTTTTTGGACAAGTTATAGGGAAATGACTTTACTAGTCACCAATTATCTATCATATATTCATGTCATTGACAGCTCGCAACGACTTTTTTTTATTACTAACGTATTTTGCAATCACAACGGGTAGTTATAGTCCACCCACTTATGCACTGTCGTCACTCATTTCCTTATAGGCAAGAATATCTTGTAATCCACCCCCATTCAAAACATTGGTATATCCCTGACTTTCCAATGTGATTTTTGCTCGATTGGCACGAGCACCACTTGCACAATATACGACGACAGTGGCATCTTTATCCTTGATAAATTTGGCGGCATCCAGTTCCAAGGCAGGGCATTCGGTACGCGTACATCCCGTCTTGGTCCAGTCGACACCTTCCGGTGTCTCGAGCTTGGCCTCGGCAATCTCTTCTTCAGTACGAACATCCAATACCACTGTACCAGGATTGTTCAATGCTGCAAGAATCAACTCGGGTGCGGCAAAATTGTTGGCCTTGGCTCGTTCTTCGTAATCTGGGGCAAGAGGCATCTTGGAAAGTAATAAAAATGAGGAACGCAACGTAGGAGAATAGACTTGATACTGAGGTACAAAGGCGTGATGATGGGATCCTCCAAGTAGAAAATGGACAACCAAACTTTTCACAAGCATGATTTTATGGGCTTGAGCTCCAATGTGTGGAGTTGTGCAAGAACAATAATGGATTCCTCGATGATCGCTTCTTCATGAGTTCTCTTGGACGTCAGGCCATTTCCTTACGTTTCGCTATGCCTTTGTCCGTCCTTGGATTCCCCTGTCAGGCCTTTTTTCCCGCGACTGACGGACGGGGAACTGGGATGTGCACCACAAAGACCAACAGCAATACTAGTAGTATACAAGGAGGTTCCAGCAACAGGAATTAGATGATTGTAGTCAGAGAAAATGTACAGCGTTTCAAGTGTACCGTAAAGACAGAATTCTAATTCGCCAAATCCTATGGCTCCTCCGATCAGTAATGCCACAACTGACAGTAAATTCAAGTGGTCATTCCATTGCAGTTAACAAAAAAACATTAGAACAATGGCAATGGATCAATATAAATCATCTTATGCACGCGTCATGGTTTGTTTGCATGCCATGACATTGTGGATGGACTCCAGTTGCTTGTTGTTCAATCACAGTGGATAGAGCAACAACTAGGGATTCATAGAATGTTTGGATCATCTGCCGTTCATGCCGTGGACTCACTGCTGCAAGCTCTTTTTTCAAATCAATACTCTTCAATCGAAAAAGTTGCGCTTGAAAAAATGCCAGACTTTCATCATCAATTATTGCTCCTACTATGTGACTCAGCTCGTCGTCGTGGTCGTTCTCGTCGGTAGTTTGGGGAGGAAGAATTAGTGTGGCATGGAACCGCTGCTGATTCTCCTGGTCTTGGTGAATCCTTACCGATACCTTTTGATCTAAAAAGGGCCATTCTTGAGGATAGGCTTCCAGGAATCCAAAATCACGAAAGATTCCGGGTGTGCCCCATTCTTCTCCAGCATTGTCGCAGTCAACACAGTAATTGTACGAATAGAATATCTCTTCTCCGGCAGAAATCGGTCGCTTGGCCCAAACTACCAAACCTTCTTTGGATCGCACCACATTGGTTTCAATGTTGACTCTTTCTCTAACGTCATGATTCACCATATCCCAGACTGGGATAAGGTCCAAATCAAATCCTCGCTGAACAACAAGAGCCACCGCGTGGTGGGCATCCTCATCATCTGGCTCGATACATCCACTTTGGACGAAATAACTGTCGATCCAATCCACCAAATCTGCTGGTGGTAGAGGCGATGGCCCAAAATGTGCACTACGAAACTGCTCTTGATCGTTCTTGGCGAAACCTTGAATTTTGCGTAAAACTGCTTTGCCTTGTTCCGTATAGGTCGCTGGCAACTGACCTTGGGGTTGTAAATCTTCCAGGTATCGAATATAAGGAGCAAATTGAGACGACGACGGCAATGTACGGTAACGCTTAATCTCATTCAGCAATCGAGTAGCAAGTCGACATTGGTCATCGTAGTATGCTGCCATTTCTTCATCGGAATGTGTCGCGTTAACAATTCTTCTTCCCGAATCATGCTTTCCGACGCTTATATATAGTTCAGAGGGAACTCGAAAGATTACTTCGTCTGTAGCGATGTCACTGGCAGCAAAGATGCCAGAGGGTGATGATCGGTCACCTGGTACTCTCCGACGGATTTCCACTTTATCACTCATGAATCCTCCATTGGCACGAAGCCAGTGGACCATATCTTTCACGTATACATGAATGTTGTCATCCTCTTGACCGTCGATCGCAGGGACTTTTACTAACTTCATTGAAACCAGTAAGAGCAGAAGAGCCAAGCGAATTACCGGTAGGAACAAGCATGAGCCTTGATGACGCGTTGGTCGGAGCCCCCCATCCAAGCGCGCAAACATTGTTTTACTGTTAGTCAGGATGATAAATATTTTGTGAGATCTTGTTGTTTCTGGGGATCAACGTTGTACTATGTCTGGTCTCGAGAGGTGTACAGCAATCATCATGAGAATCGAAAGAGGTAAACTGTAGAGTGGCAAGAACAGTCGCTCATCATGTGGCCAGACACGTGCCCTGGAATCGACAACTTTTACAGGAACATAATTACCCCTTGCTTGCGACATCAATGCCCACCAACTAATTCACAGTTAATTAGGAGATGCGACAGAAATCGTTACTGTTCAACGGTCGTGTTCATTTTGTGCCATTTTCATGCTTTCACGAATATCAATCTCATCAGTTCTGGTACTAAGTTAGTACGTACTACTGGTACTTTTACTGATCAATATAGCATCCATTCTACCTGGTACACTCATGGTAGTACCACAAGCATGGTTCCATGGTGTACCTGGTACATGTAACCCGTTTACAGTTAGTACTTGTTGTAAGCATGGTACACGTATCGGAGAGATCCAACTATCAGTGGCTCGATGCCAAATATGACACGATCATTGCTACGGAGGGCACTGGAGAGTGTCTCCGAGTCTCGTTCGCAGGTAGATTTGATTGGAAAGAGATGTTCTTGTTGCATAATTTTCAAACAGGTTTTCAACACAAGGTATGTTTGAAGTTGTGGAGGTAGACCATGCCTCACAAGTCTGTGCTCGTTCAGAGGCGACGTGACGATCATGTATGAAACCTTCATATCACAGGCCGCTCTGCTGACATATCGAAGGAGTTATAGACGACCTCTACCAGTAGCACACTCCTCAAACTTGATGCTAAATAAAATATGCGTGCAAATGAATGATTTCCTGTTAATATCGTGCATGGTGTGTTACAGGTACTATATTGGTTGCAGGACGGCCCATTTGTCTCTCTTGGAAAAAAAAACAAGATTTGTCTCGCTTGAGATCACCCGCCTCCAACATCGTGCATCGTGTTACATGGACTATACTGGTTGTAGGGCAGCCCATTCATTTCTAGAAATGAAGACTCACTTGAGATCAGGCGCCTCCAAATCCATCAAACCCATCAAAGATTTTCTGATATCATTTCGTCTTAATTCGCGTTCCATCCCCTGAGGTGTGGCACATAGTCTCTTTCCGCTATACTCTTCGTAACGCTTCTGTGTGGCATTCGCGTTGGTTTGCCATAACTTTTTGTTCCTCCACTGATGACCGACCGGCGATTTTGTCAAGAAATCCAAGTCCTCGGTAGGGATCGAAGGAAGGGAGCGGTGGAAGGAACTCGTGGAAGAATTGAACGAGTTGTCGAGATTGCTCGTCGAATTTTTCTCTGCAGCGCGAGTGCCATTGGTGGGCTTTCGGCCTCGTCGAAGTGGTCTGACCGGTGTAGATGTTCCGTTCATGTCATCAACCCAACGCTCGCGAGTGGGTGATTGAGAGGAAGGTCTTCTCGCCCGAGAATAGAAATCGTCGCTAGAATCGTGGCGCATGGTGTCGAAGTCCAAGGGTTGACTGTGAATTTTTTGTGAGAGGAGAATCGAATTCGTGGGCATCCATTTCTAGCTCCCACTCTCGATGTACGGCGTCGTTTTTTGATTGGACGATTTGGTCTTGCTCGAAAAGTCGATTCGATAAATCTTTGGCTGAGCACAGTTGTGCTTTTCGCGTCACAAGTCGCAAGGCACTAATATCACTACTGCGTTGCATTTTGGCTCGATAAATCCATTATAGATTTATCGACTAGGGAGATCAATGGGTCGAATTTTCGTATTTTCCAATTATATGAAGGTGGTACAAAGTCCATTCGCCCAAGACCGACTACAGCAGTGCAGTGTTGGTCATTGATAGAAGGGTCAAATGCCTGTGCAGTGAGCTTATATAATGGTTAAGCCATATTCGTTTGATGCAACGAACACGACACTACTGGCATTATTGACCCACGATGGCATTATTGACCCACGATGGCCTTATATTCGTTATACCAGGTAAGGAGGACGGATCTATTGCTTTCTGCTACACCGGTAGCCGTAGTGCTGTTCAAGGACAAGTAGTTCGTGTAAATATGAACAGTGGAAAACTGCAGTGCTCACGTTTTCGCAAAGAGGGAAAATGCTTCCTTGAAAAGTCCTCTTTCCACTTCCTCCTAACCGGTAGTTTCTCACTTGTGATTTAGATAAGTCAAGCGCTTGTAGTAGCCGCCATGTACCGCTCCTGTGACGATCAAGACTATGCTGAAGCAAGGTCCCAACAGCCATTGCCGGTAGCATAGGAAGAACCTATGAAGTCATGTGAGTCCTCGCCTTCATTCTCCATCAATGGTTTATACTTGTACCGGTGTATAGAAATACTATGACTGTACAAGTACCGGCAGAGGAAACCAGCCCGCCTCCTTGTATGTACAGTACTACCTCTGTAGGTACCAGGGGTACCAGGTACCACTGTTCGCGCCATTTTTATCACTTTTTTCCGCGCCAAATCATGCGGCATTGGTGTTGGCCTCCACAACCCAAATACCGGTAAAAAAATAACCGAAAACATTTCATCACAACAAGCACATCCTGCCCAAAAGTCGGGGACTCGTCAAGAATATCAAGTCCCTCTCCACCTACCAACCTTTGTGTCTTAACTAGCCGCTTTTGGTTTCCACCAAGCACAACCATCATGTCGTCCAATACGCTACCCTCCACCGAGAAAGGTGGCGCCGTGGCATTTACGCCTCCACCGATGGTTCCGGCTACGACAATCTCATGGAAGGACCGTCTATGTTGGGTACATCGAAGGAGTGGCGACAAGTCATTCTATTGGCCGGCCATTTATTTCGAGAGTTGGGCAGAGGCAGTTCATCTTTGCTTAAGTGAAATGTCCGAGGACCAAAGGATTGATTATTGTCAGATGATTTATGAAAAGTATAACCAGCCATCACTGGTGACCGTCGTAAGATTGTTGGGCCTTGACGCTCTTGAATTTCAAGAAATCCGAAAACGGGGAGAGGAGAAGAAGGAAGACGATTTTTATGGAAAGTTTTGGGATTGGTACGCTTACAGCTCGTGCAAACAGACCAAGCCGTCGGATTTTGACCACAAGCGCGACTGGTACTTGCCATTCATGAAGGCCATGGATGAAAGCATGTCGCTATTCAAGGGTGAAACCCATGACAGAATGTTTCGGCTTGGCAAAGAACAACTGGATGCGATGGCTGCGTCGCATCACCCTGACCATGAGCCTATGGAATCTCCGCCACCACAATCTACCGAGGCTGATCCGAACAGTCATGGTGGCAAGATACTCCAAATAAGTCCAGAACCAGAGTCGGAGGTTAGCCCATCCTCCTGCGAGGAGACGCCAACCCAATCCAACAAGGCAAGGTCAAAAATGAATGAGGCCAATCGACAACTATTCTCCACTCCAGCAGCTGCTGAAGCAAATGATAATAACCAGAGCATTCCCTCCAACGAGGTGACAAGTGTTGAGTCCAAGAAAGCAGCTGCTGAATCCAATATTGCCAGTGTCACTCCCAGTCGAACTTCTCGTCGTCCCAAACGCAAGCCACAAAAAGATGTGGATGGTAAAGGGGTCTTGTCGCGTTGGACTAGGAAAACCCCTGCCGACAAGGCCGACTTTTACTTCTTCAATAATTTGATGCCATTCTTGGTACGTCACCTGGATTGGAAATATCGCCGAGCTACCGATAAGCTTCGCCACTGGGTGTACGAACGAGCAGGTACCAAGGGAGAAAATGGTGGAGCGTATCTGGACGACTATTTTTATGAAGAAGAGGACGTTGTCGAGTATTGTCGCCGCAATGATTATGAAGGAAAACACGGCCACTTGATGGTGGACAAGAATGTCACAGCCAAAGACAATGTGGTCACTCCTCCCAACCCCAAACGAATGAGAAATGAAGAGGTCACCAATTAAACTGACCTGGGCACCCTTACATGAAAACAAAATATGATTCATAGTCATTGTTAATAGTTGCATAGTGTTTCTTGTTCCATGACTCTTGAAAGAAAATGTCGTAGGAGGGGGGGACGAATGGATCATATGTTCAATCAAGAACATGCATCGTCTCTCAATGTAATGTATGCAGCACATTTCAAATCACACAGGACGAACGAGATGCAGTGGATGAAATCTGTGCCATTTCAAGAAGTACAAAAACAAGCGACTTGGCGTTTCCCCTTTTTTATGATGATGAGGCCCCGGTTGTGGAACCCGTCCATGCGAAATTGAGTGTGAGCCAGCCAACCCAATATTCCTTTCCTTCCACTCTGTCCAAAGGAAAGGATGACCACGCCTTTGGGTCTTACTATTAATCCTCTACTAATCCTAGTCGCTGTGGAGTAATGGGTACCGATGGTAGAATTCCTCCTGGATTGAGGGGAAATAATTGTTGGTAATAGGATCGAGACGCATCTTGCAAATCAATCGAGGTGGCCACTCCGGGAATGTCTTGCCAACAGCGCTTCATCCAGGCGTGGACATGGGGGAAATCAACTTGGATTCGCCAATGGCGAGATCCACCAGCACCAAAGAATGGTGCATAGACAGAATCAAAACCGTAACAGAGTCGGTAACAAGAAAATGTCCGATTCGGTAAATTGGGAAACCACACAGATAGGGTTGCTGTTTGAGTATGGTTTCACACCGTTCCAATCCTTGAAGTACCAGTGACGATGCTCGATCATAGGCCTGTTGTGTGGTCGCAAAACCACATTGATAGACTCCGTTATTGATGCATCGATAGATCCATTCATTGGTTTCTTCAATTTGTGTTTGCAGGGATGCTGGACACAATTCCATGTCCTTGTGGTTCTTCGTATCATCCTTTGGCGGCAAGTTTTGTTGTTGTTGGAGTAGGGGTAACATTCGTACCAATTGTTTGGATTCATTGGAAATGATGGTTCGTGTTTTCCAATCCACCAAGACTGGAGCGGTACACCGTCCTTGATAGCCAGGTTCTAATAATTGATATAATTGTCGCAAATCTTGAATTTGTGGTGCTTGGGGTGGTGGTTGACCAAAGATCCAACCACCTCGACTGGCCTTGATGGGATCATCGATTAGTTTTGTCACACCGACTACATTCTCAAGAGTGAGTATATTGACCACCAATTGGACTCGGTGACACCAGGGACAGGGATTTCCCAAGTACAAATGATATCGCAATGCTCCAGCGGTATTCTTGTTCGAAGTATCGAGATAGATGTCATTCACCGGATACTTGGTCGAATCGAGGGTATTCCCAAAGGTATAAGTGGGTCGTTGATAGGCACCGGTGGGGTCTTGAGGTGCCAATTCTACAATGAATCGTTTCCACAAGAATTTCCAGGATTCCTTGGCCGTTTGAACAATCCGTCCTTGGGGAACCACTTGTGAGGCAATCTCCAACAAATTAAATCCCTTGTCTACCCTCTTGTTGTCGTTGTTGTTGTTGACTGCAAAACGAGGGACAGAGGATAAATGTCTCTTGGGTGGCGACGACGACGAGAACGACAAAGGCACCAACCAGGCATTGCAAATGGCAACTCTTGTTATTATTACCAAGATGTAGCAAATACCAAGGCTCCGCCACTTGGATATACCGTTACAAATGGGTGGAAAATTCATCATGATGGAGGTTGATGCAAGAATCGTTTTGCTGGAAACGGTAACTGACTGCGGAACCTGCAGAACAACAGACTGGAATTGGATGGAACTGACAGTAGGACAATAGGGAACTTATTTTGGATAATAATGACAACAGGATCCTCACACAATACCCTGGCAACTCGACGCTTGCAATTGACAGTGACTATGAGAACCGACAAAGCTCGTTTGACTTTTTTCATTTTGTGGTGACGCCAAGATTTCAAGATCCAAGATCCAGGGAAGGACTTTTATAGTTAACAGTAAATATACCATTCGTATCGTACCAGATACCATACCTACTGAGGTGATGAAAAGTGAAACGTCACAACAACAACAACAACAAAAACAACAAACAACCATCACCAATGGAACGGTATTATCCCATTGGAACTCCGGGCCAACCTTGGACGAAGGCAGAAGAGGAGGAATGGAGAGCTACTACCAAACGTCAACGATCCTATCAAGAGGATGTCATTGACAAGTTGAAACACTTTGATAGTACTCATGATCACTTTCCATTGGAAATGATCCGATATGGGGAACTCGCTTGTGATGAACGCGGTCAGCGGTATCCCTTGGTGGCAGTCAAGTCACGACGTTGGAACAACCGTAAACCCAGTATATTGGTAACGGGTGGAGTCCATGGCTATGAAACATCGGGAGTACAAGGGGCCATTTTATTCCTAACCTCCAATGCTCTCGATACCAAAAAATATTTAGACAAGATCAATGTACTCGTTGTTCCCTGCGTGAGTCCATGGTCCTATGAACACATTCAACGATGGCAAGCCGATTTGAAGGATCCCAATCGATCCTTTTTCGATGCCCGTGCCAATGACAATGATGATCATGATAACAAGAAGAATGCCGAGAAGCCACCGGCGTCATCCACCGAAGAAAGTCAAGCATTAATGGACTTTCTGAAACTACACTATTCTTCTTCCGAATGCAAATGGGCCTGTCATTTGGATTTGCATGAAACCACGGATAGTGATGAGACGGAATTCATGCCGGCCAAACATGCCAAGGATGGATTACCCTTTGATGGGGATTTCATCCCCGATGGCTTTTATTTGGTGGGTGACGAACAAAATCCAACGCTCGACTTTCATGCCAGTATTATTGAACGCGTGAAACAAGTGACACATATTGCTCCACCCGACCCACAGGGAAAGATTAGTGACATTCCCCTGGCCCAACAAGGACTCATCTTGGTCCCGGTCCAAGAGTTGGGCATGTGTATTCGCATGACAAAGGCTCCCTTGGTCACTACCACCGAAGTCTATCCCGATTCACCACGACTCACTCCTGACATTTGCAATCAAGCCCAAGTGGCAGCGATTGAAGCAGCCATTGATTACGTATTATCGACAAGGTAAAGAAAAAGGGATTCTTAAAAAAAAAAGTCGGAGAAATAAAGTAATAACGCTCGTTGGATTCGATAGTTTGTTTCAAAAACAACTTTACAACAGATCATCGTATCAGGTAATGGTTTATGGGGAACCTTTGATAATCAGTCCACACACAGAAGAATAATGATATAATAGTGTGAAAAAAGAGTCACCTATACTCATAAGTTTAGTAGTGTTGTATACTGTCACTCGTTTTTCGTTTTACGCGCAAGAAGAAGATACCTGTATCACACACTGCCATTGTCATCCTACCTCCATACCGCAGTGTACGGAAATAAAAATGACATAATAACAATGGGTTCCTGTGAGGTAGAGATGATCGTATTCTGTAAAGGCTACGAATCAAATGTGGAATGGCCGTTTATTCGTCATCATCATCGTCGTCATCATCCTGTTGTTGTTGAAAAATGGATCAAGGGAGCAAAAATGTAAATGTGAGATTGTCTGTCGGGATAACAAGAAAATTAGTAGGAATGGCTGGGGGGAGAAACAACAAACTTACATCATCTCCTTCCTCCTGTAGTCGCGATGGCATTAACGTGAGAATAAGTGAGTATTACGCTACCGGTACATCCAAGCAAAAAAAGACTTGAGAGTGATACTGGAATAAACACTTACATCATCATCACCAGGAACAATGGAAGTCTCGGCAAAATACTCCCATCTCTCTTCTAGCGACAACTTGTTAAAGTCAACCTTGGGTTTTTTTGGTTCTTGGGTTCTTCCTCCTCTTCTTCGTCATCACCCTCGGCATTGTCTTCCTTCTCTTCACCCTCACCAGCATCATCATCATCGTCGTCATCATCATCATCGTCTTTGGCAGCAGCTACAGCCTTGTTGACAGTCTTTTCAATAGACTTGGCTGTCACTTCCTCTTCCTCCTCATCTTCTTCTTCCTCTTCATCCTCGGCCTCGTCCTTCTTGGGCTTGGTGGCGGCCTTGAGTTTTTCTCGGGCCTCGAGACGTTGTGCTCGCTCCGCCTCGACCCGTTTCATGACGGCATCGGGATCATAATACAAACCAATACTTTGCTTGATATCATCCGTCAAGGCACCCCAAATGAACCAAGAAAATCCAACAAGACCAGGAAAGGCCCACAAGGCTTGAGGAGGAACCGTTTGCCCACTAATGGCTGCCGATGTCAAGCGCTTGGTTGTGGCAGCAAAGATACGACTGTAAATCGACATGTTGGTGTCTTGTATCCAAATACCCTGTTGAACTTGTAACGACAATACAATAAATACACAAGCAACACGTGATTGCCACGATGCGAACGCGTCGGCATCGCTCGTTTGGGATCACCATGGCCGATGCGCGCGTTGTCCATGCACCACTTTCCGCTTGCCCTTCGCCGAGTGATGTCAATTTTGTACCCCGTTCTACGTCATACGTTGGTACCTTGTACCCAAAATGTGCATTGAACTTGTGCCGGTATCTGGTACGCTCGTCAACCGTTTGGCGGGATACAGGTATTTGTGTTTGATTTTTCGTATCCCCTCGCCCGTCCGTTTGGTTGGGTCCTATATTTAACTTGCCATTCTTATTTCCACCACACCACTGTACCTATTATTGTTTCGCTTCTATTGGTCAGCATTACTGGGAGGGTGTAGACAAGTATAGATATATACTAGTATTTTTGAAGGATGCAAGACTTTAAGGCAGAGAATCCTCATTTGGTAGCATTTTTGGAAGAACGACTTCCTCAATTGGGTTTGGATGGAGAAACCTATGGCACGTACGTCTTGGGAACATCGGATGACGAAGAATTGCAACAAGTGATGGAACTTCTTCAAGCATCCAGTAGTGAAGAAGAACTAGATGCTGCCGTTTGGGAAACACTGACTCTAGATATCAAAGCCAAAATGAAATTGGATCAAGATCTCACGAGCCAACGAGAAAACGAACAAAAGGAACATCAACGCGCCTTGTTAGAAGAACAAATGGCTCAAGCCAAGCAAGGTATTCAGCAAGAAACCAACAACAAAAATAGTACCAAACATCATGGTAGTGCAGTTGATGAGGCGACCAAAAAGGCTTTATTGAGTCGTTATGCCTATGAAGAAGAGGATGACGACGACGATGAGGAAGGAGACGAAGCACCATTGACCAACCGAGAAGTTGCAGCTCAAGCCAGTCAAGAAAAGGCCAAAGAATTAAAATCTGCCAAGGTCACAACCAAACGAGAAGAACAACAAAAAACCAAGGAACAAAAAGCTTCCAAACAACAACTCAAAGAAGAACGACGGAAGAAAGCACTAAAAGGTGAACGCCAACGATAGCTCTCTACATTATTCTTCAACAAGTAGACCTGTAAATAGCCTCATTCTACCAGTAGCCGTTTACGATGAACAAGCTCAATAGTCAATGACTCGATTGGCCGTAAAAAGCGACTCGTTGATGCAGTAGGAATATAGCTTTTTGTTGATTACCTCTATGGAATCTAGAAATAGAATTGACAAATTTGGATATATTAGATGTGTGATAGGATCTGGTGACGACTCGAAGCCATAAGAACGCCAACTATAGCACTAACTTTGAATGATGGTATATCAGGCAAACAGATGCCGACGAAGGGCCAAAACATTGAGTCATCGAAGTGCAACGAAACGAATGGGTTGCTGAAGTGAATGGATCAAACTAGGCACTTTATGCCTCAACGAGTTACCTTTAGCATTGGCCTCGTCGGTGTGGGATGCATTCCCAAATGTCGTCATGTGATTACAGTCATGTATTCTAGTTCGAAGGTAGTCGTGTCGTCGTTTGTCTCTGTGGAGATTACGTGGGAGCAATAAATGCAACTTCATGCTAGTTCTAACCTTTATTCCAAACTTACTCCCAGTTTTCATCTGGTAGTGCCTACTCTTGTCTTTACACTATGATGTGAACTTGACAATGCAAGGACTATGGGAATCAAGCCATTTGATTAGATGATGAACCCTTTTCAATGGTCAATCCGTAGCGAAAGAAAAACATTTCTGGTATGTTGTCTTTATCCTCCTGGTTACTACTACCAGGTACACTATATGAAACCACGCGTCGTTGGAGTATTCTTGGGTCGCTGTTGAAACGACGAAGAACCACTCACTTCCTTGGATGATGATGATGATGATGATTCCATAGCTTCGGTTGGTTCATCCTCCTCCAAGTCAATACCGAGTTCTTTCGCAGTAGTGATAGTAGTGGAATCCTTGTTGTTTTTTCGATCCTTTTCGGCCTTGGCCAATAATTTCTTTTCACGAATAGCCAATGCCTTGACGAGCTTGCGCATCTTTTTCTTTTCAGCCTCGACGGCCTTGATGGATTTTTCTCGTTCGACTTGAATCGCCTTGTCATGTTTGGCCTTTAATGCTTGAGTGACTTGATGGATCCGTTCTTCGACTTCGAGCAAGGCTTCTTGACGGGCCGCTTCGGCCGCTTGACGAATCCGTTCTTGTTGTATGGCAGCAAATTGAGCACTTTGTTGCGCCGCCGTTTCTTCCAAACTAGCCTGGATGGCTGCAATTTGTTGTTGATAATTTTCTTCCATTTCCTTGGTCAACTGTTCTTGTTCGGCCAATTTGGCTTGTAATTCTTGAATCCGAAGATTACTTGCCTCTAGTAATTCTTGCAATTCAATCTTCATTCGTTCCATTTGTTGGAGTTGAATCATTATGGTATCAATCTTTTGTTGCAATTGTTGTTGTTCCTTTTGAAAGGCTTTGCGATCAGCTTTGGTCGATGTCACAAATCGGGCCAATTTTTGTTGCTTGAGAGCCTCCTTGCGTTGTTCTCGTAAAATAATCAATTCTTCTTGGGATTGACGTAATTGTTGATCCAACAACAAGACTTGTTCTTCTAACGATTGCCGATAAATCTTTTGTGGACTGGGACCAAAGAATAATGTACCCCAAAAGCCTCCTGCACCACCCCGTAAAAGAAAAAGATCAGATGACAAATCTACTACTCTTGGAGTACTGGAAGCAACAGCAACATTTCCATTCACTATGAGCACGAGAAGCAGCAGCCAGACTTTTGTGAAACGAAGAGACCGTTGCATGATGATGGTTACACCTTTTTGCAGCTTGGATCGACAGGTCTTGTCGAGACAAAGGTTCTCTTTCTTGGGTGACGCTATCACAGTCAGTATTGGTGGATAATCAGCACAGTAAACGTTGGTTGGGAGCTTTGTCAACTTGTTGCCTGTACAGTGAAATTTGTGTGCGAACGCAATCTTCAACCATGGTCGTCAGTTTCGATGGATGATTGATGAGGAGAAACGATGGGCTCGAATTTTCCTTGCTTCTCCACGTGGCGCAAGGGTGGATGTAGGTACAATCCCATTCCAGGTACATGTATCTCATTACCTACATACCGATATGTTTGCTTCCGTCATTCCCAGTCACAAATCCTTCGAATGGCTTCGCAAAAAATGTGTGATCTTTGACGCTGACTGTGTTTGGTGGATGATGGACCAAGAAGCAAAAGAAGAAAGGCCTTTAGCTTACCACCACACACAAGTTTGTCAAGGTCAACTGTGAATCAACTTGCACTTTTGTGCTCTCGCCAAATACGTTAACACACAATAACAACACACACAAAAGAAAGAAATTTAAAATGCCAGGTGCCCCCAATCCCTATGACTTCTTGCCAGTGGCTCCCGTCGCCATGGTTCTCACCTCGAGTGATTTGGAAGAGGGTGGTACATTGAAAGCTCCCCAACTTTCCAAGGCCTTTGGTGTCGAAGGGGGAGAAGATGAATCACCCGCCCTAAGTTGGTCAGGTGCCCCCGAGGACACCAAGTCCTATGTCGTGACTTGTTATGATCCCGATGCACCTACTGTTTCTGGATTTTGGCATTGGATCGTCTATGATATTCCAGCCGATGTGACTAGTTTGGTAACGGGAGCGGGCCACCCCATTGGTGGGGCCTTGCCCGAGGGTGCCAAAATGCTCAAGAATGATGCGGGATTTGCTGGGTTTTGTGGTGCGGCACCCCCACCGGGTCATGGCGAGCATCGTTACATTTTTTGTCGTGAGTGCCTTGCCCATTGAGACATTGCCCATTGATGAATCCACTTCTCCATCCGTTTCGCAATTTCAAATGTTTGGAGCCGGAGTCTTGGCCCGAGGATTTTTGACGGGTGTCTTTGGAAGGTAGATCAAAACCCAACCCCAACTAATCTATAAACTGTAAAGCTCTACTAAACTGTTAGTACTACAATTTCACATTTTAAGAAATACAATGCGTTCTCTCGCCTGCATAGTATACCGTAGTATAGAATAAAAAAGACAAGAGATAATCATCATCATCATGCAAATATGGATCACTACACCATTCATTATTACTCATACTGTTTGACGCTCTAATTTTCCAAGATATTGAATAGCAACACCTACGCCTACGCCTACTTGACAGGCTTGGCAAAGCTGTTGAGTACGGCTTTGCATTCTCCAAGGTTCTTTCCGTAGACGCCAATATTCATTCTGGTCATTCCAGTTTTGGCACCATCTTTTTCAGAATCGAACATACTGTGAATGACAACGCATGATTCACCCTTGTGTTGCTCGTTGTATTGAGCAACTTCTTCCAAAAGTTGGCTGGAAGGTCCAAAATAGTTGATGTCACCGGAACGGCGGAAAAGACCAACATCGAACCCGTAGGCCGTTTTGAATTTGTGCAGAGTCATCAAGGCCGGACAACTTCCTGTGACTCGAGGGTTGATGTCTACCAAATATCCAGCTCCCGAAGAGTCAAAGAGAACGTCAATCCCGCAGAAACCCCAAAAGTTCATGGCGCGGCAATATCGAACGACTTCTTCGACGAACGGCAGTTGCATTTCCTTTAGAGTTTCTTGATGCTCCATGAGGAGGTAAGAGTCCGAGCTGAATTTTCCGTCAGGTTCTCGGTGGTTTTCATTGGATCCGAACCAGACAATGGTGCCATTAGGGTGCATAAAGAAGTGGCAGGCCACATTCCGGGAAATATCAACAAAGTCTACCACGACGTAGCTTGGATTTCCGGCGTCGAGCAAGAATTGCTCAAACTCTCGTTCGTCTTCATCGTCAGCAATGATGAAAATTCCCTTGGATCCCATGCTGTGTGTAGTCTTGACGACACAAGGACGCTTGGTGCGAGTGTCGGGGAGAAGCATGGTGGTCTTTTGGGTCATGAGGTGGATGGCATCTTTTCCAGCCAAGTGGAAGTGCGTATCAGGGTCGTTGACATGGTACTTGAGTTGCTCTACCGGCAAGTAGGCGTAGACTGTGTTCTCATTCGTTTCGATTTTGTCAACGAATCGCGGTGTGACAAAGTCGGGAATGACCGACGCCCAGTGCTCCAAAAGACCTGCAGGCGGTGCTCCTTCCCGCAAGAAGACAGGAAAGGATGAGCCATTCATACTGGCGTAGCGGTTAGGGCCGAGAATGCCCTTGCTCTTGCTGGACTTTGGTGGAGGCCAGTCATGAAATCGGTACTTGGAGGCGTTGTGGAAGGAAGAGTCAGTAGCGCTAGACGACGGACTCTCAAACAACATGACGACATCACTGTGCGGAATATAGTTGGGGTCCTTCGTCTTCTTGTACTCAATGCCAGCCTTGATGTAGTCTGAGTAGTAGCGCTTACCAGCCCAGTTATTGCACTTGAAGGTGCCGTCATCTTCAAAGTCAAACTCTTCGATGGACTCGTGTAGTTGACCCTTCAGCTTTTCGTGGTCGGCGGCCACGACCAATGTGCCCATGGGAATCACATTGTCTTCGGTGGGGTCTTGCTCCTTGATTTGATTATCGTGGATCTCAAACAGTGTAAAGTCGCTCAGTGACGATGATGACCGGTGGTGTCCCTTGTCACCGTCACCATCACCGCCGGTCTTGGTTTCCGGCATGGGCGAGAGCGTGTCTGACAATGATTCCTTTATGGTGTCCATGTTGACTGTGACTTTGACTTTGACTGCGACTGTGAGATGATGATTTGTGGCTTAGCTTTTCGTTTTACAATTGCAATTACCGGTGGTTGTGAGTTGGCCTTGATTGTGAGACTTTTGATTCAATACTAGTATCTTGCAATGTCCTGCACAAATATTTGATCATCAACTGTGTATACGACCACGAGACTTCTCGTCGAAGAGACGCGTGATGGTTGATGGCGTCGTGCAACTACCGTAGCGACTGCCTACGACGAACCACCCCACTGCAGCCGGTAGTCGTTCTCCGTTTTCCCGCTGCAGACATGACTGGTGATGCCGGCGTGAACGAGATTCGTTGACTTCTTGTACCGGAACGACGTACCTGCTACCAGGTAGCTGGTAGGGAATACAGGTAGACGATCCACGGAACCCTTGGCCGTCACGGTCTACGAGAACCGGTATCTAATACCGTTCCACGGTCGGCAAAATGACAATTGTCGCGGGATTCACGGTAGTAAACCAACACG
This sequence comes from Nitzschia palea, assembly GCA_019593585.1. NCBI lineage: Eukaryota > Bacillariophyta > Bacillariophyceae > Bacillariales > Bacillariaceae > Nitzschia > Nitzschia palea. Next base: position 24,917 of record SWEM01000225.1, on the reverse strand, counting down.
ATGCCGCTATCTCGCAACTCGTTTGTCAAGATTCAAATTAGGCGCACCAACACGAGTCCCATTTCACGGATTCGTGTTGGGGGCCACAACAAAAACAGAAACGCACGACCTCTCACACATGAATCACGCACATGATACATGATGAGAGTATTTTTAACTGTAGGTAACTGTACCTATGCTTCCGAACCGAACGTGGTAACTAATGGTATGTACCTACCACCATCCAGCCCTTCCCCAACATTTTATTGCACAAAGAGCTTTTCAACAAAATACCCAAGCGAACAGTAATCAGGATGGATTTGTCTGTTGGCTTCTTGCTCTGACTACTGTGAATTGGTGCGATTCATCCAAAAGAGCTTCAAGCAGGCAGCATTGGTGCTGGGAAGAGGAGGAATGGGGCGGAGGACGAAGAAGGAGGCAACAACCACCAGCCCCACCATGATCATCATCATCCCCATGATCATGGAAAGCTCCACGACGACCAAGAATTATTAGTGCGACATTTTAGATTTTTTCAAGTCTCCTGTCACTCTCCTCCTATACTTACAATTACCCGCGCGATAGGTCATCATCTCTTCTCGAGCTACTCTGAACAGTAAGAACCGAGCAAAGGATTTTCAAAACAATGCCTGTTGTTGCTTCTCTTGGTTGTTTACCCATCTCATAGTCCAGGTTAAAGAGTAGAAAACGAGACAATAGTACAAGTACGGCGGGATAAAAATGCTACCTGATACTTCGAAGTAGAAAATTCGTCCTGCCGGTATAAGTTTCAGTACGGCCAGCCAAGTACTCTATCACACTTACTGTTCCCTCATTGGACACAAACGACACCAGCCCTAAAAACATCTTCGGCACTGCGGTACTTGTGCTTTCCTTGCTCATCATCATCAATTCATCATCAAATGTGCTAGCATAAATATGTGGTGACGTCGAATGGAAATTTTCGCAAATCATCACCATAGCCACACACCGTGTAAGTTCTCGTACCTGGTTCGGTATCAGGTTTTCTCTGTATGTCCGGGGACCAGGAGTTTACGTGGGGCCACGTGCATGTCGTCAAAAAGGCTTCCAGCGTGGAAGTTGCAAACCATGTGTGAGAATTGACACCATTCCTTAAGTTCCATGTACCAGCGTTCTTGAGGGAAGAACAACCGTTCTTGACGAATGTGTTCGTCAAGGATGCTTCCCTGCGAAGGATGAGTTGGTTCTGGGGATTCGTCGCACAATTTTCCTTCTGAGGATCTCAGAATGCTACATGACGATGCTCATCAAAAGTCGCCAAGTTCTGAATCTTAATCGAGGATATCGTTCCTCACAGCTGCAGGTCGAACATGGGCTATTGTTGAGCCTTTTTGGATTTTTGTTATAGCCCTTCTCGTTATGACACGAATTGGCAGGTTTCCTGTGAATTAATTCTAGAAGCCCTCTATAATTCCATGCCTCAAAAAAAATCCTTCACATGGAATCTCAGAGTGCTCACTATTGGTACAAACGCTACGCCATTGGTACTGAAGGGCTTTTCTTGCCATGTTGCAAAATTCGCCTGGTGTATCGAAAGCTTTTTTATGTATGATCGCACTGCAGGTTTTCCACCAAAATACACAACGAAACGTTGGTGTGTAACAAGTAGTGAGTGCAAGAAAAGGTCTCCTCACATAGAAAGAACACTTGTTGTTCTTTGCATTTTGACTTTTTGCAAGAGAGTTTACTTTTTCAAAATTAGTAGTTTCCTTGACGTGCCCTGGTGTCATTCAACCCAAAACGCAAAATGATTGATCGACGCGAAGACATTTCGTTCAACACGATGACATTTCCTTCCAAGCTTTACGCCATGTTAGAAGATGCGGAAGACCAAGGGTTCACCTGCGTTGTCTCTTGGCAACCTGGTGGCCGATCGTTCAATGTGCATGACCAGCTATGCTTCTCCAATTCCATTATGCAAGCTTACTTCTCCCAGACAAAGTTCAAATCCTTCCAGCGACAGCTCAACATTTATGGATGGAAAAAAGTGCAACTTGGACCCAACAAGGGAGGCTATGAGCGCAAAAACTTTGTTCGTGGGCAGCCAGAGCTCTGCGAACTCATCAACCGCAGGAAAGAGTTGAAGCCTCGCGGCCGAGACCAGCAACAGACAGAGAGCTCTCATCTCTCTTCCATCCCCTGTGGTATTCCCATCATGAATGCACCACTCAAGACCATGCCACTCACCGCAGCTTGCAGTGGTGCCCTTCACCTCAGCACCGGGGGTAGTGGCGGCCAAATGATCAAGGCGACGGCTGGTGAGACAATGGCCTTGTCAGAATCAGAGGTTCATGCATTTTACAACTTCTTTTGTGCTGGCCAGAGTACCTCGACCACCGCAAGGATGCTTGGAAGTTCTAGGGATGCCATTAACGAGAACCTTTTCACAATAGATCCAACACCACTCAATCCAGATACCACTTCCATTTCAATCACCAAGTCCCCCTCGTTGGCCAAATTCAGCGTTTTTTTCCTTCCATCTGATGATATAAACGAAATGGATGATTTTATTGCACTGCTGGATGCATTACCTGATCAAGATTGTGATGGGTCGTCAAGGATGGAGGACGATGAAGTTGTCCTTGCCACAACGACAGAAGAAGAAAAAGTAAAGTTGGACACGGATGACACGCTGGAGTCAGACCACAGCTTTCCCTTTAAACTCCATCTCATGTTGGATAACGCGGAGCGAGAGGATTATTCACATATTGTATCGTGGGTAAACGGCGGGACAGCATTCAAGGTTCATGATACCAAAGCCTTTGTCGATAGGGTCATGCCAAACTACTTTGACCAGAGCAAGTACGAAAGCTTTCGTCGCCAATTGAATTTGTATCAATTCAAACGGGTTGCAAAAGGAGCCGACCGTGGTGTGATTTCGCACCCAAACCTTATTCAGGGGTCTAGACATCTTTGCAAGGACATTATCAGAAAGAGGAACGAGGATGGATTACTCCAATGGTCTCAATTGTTGGCTTGATGCATACATTTCACAAGTAAATGATTTTCCTTTGTACATTAATGATAGCCCTTTATGGTATTACTGCATGTCATTAGATAGGCCAGTTTCGATGGCCGCTCTCACCAACTCACACCGACACAAGAGATATTGGATCGTCATGGCCAAGGGTCAAGATCAATCAACTTTATTGTTAATTCCTAGAACGGCTGTAACCAAAACTCAATGGGGCTAGTGAAGTACTGGTCGGTATTAAACTTTTCCGTAATAATCCAGTCGCGCCCTCCTTCGGAAGATAATGTCGGTGATTCGAAACCCGATGGAGGAAGGCATCTGATCATGATGTTGCAACATGATCACTGCACTACTGTCAATCTTGATTCTTGATTTTAGGATTCCTGCTGACGACAGCTTTCATGTTGTAATGGATTATTCCAGGTTCTCAGCACATGGGATCCCGTTATTTCAACGCTTTCGTAATCCAAGCCATGGAGGCTGCCGATGCATTAGAGCAACAGAGTCCAGATATCAAACACATCATAATGATTCCACCGCTCGTGGCATTGGGAGAGAGTCCAAACGACAAGGTTCATCCCTTCATTTTATCTATAATTTTCAACCACAAACGACAAATGACAATAACGTTAGAGAAAGCGCAAGTGATGGCGGTGATTTAGGCAGTGGAAACAGTTTCAGGGTGCATGATTAAAAATCTCTCAGAACATGTTGGAACAAACTTTAATCTTTCACAAGGCTGGTTAAGCCCTACTCAGTCGAAAGATGGTGTTGAATTTGCATAGTTTCATCATTGGGATCCAAGTTCATCAGGAGCAAGTGTCCCGTTCATGCGTTTCTTACCTGCATCGAAAGACGCAACATCTTGTGGCATCCAACAGATCATTATATTGATCATCATCTCTGGACCATAGACTTGTTGGGATGGTGGATAGCGTCCGCTCGTACTTTTACCACAGCCACGAATCTGCGGCCAATACCGGTATCAGGTACCCTCCTGGAACCTTGAATTTCCTGTTTCCAGATACTAGATACCGTTACCCGGACCAGAACCAGACTAATCTAAGTACGTGCCACCGTACCTACCGTACAAGACGTACCTGGTACTATAAACCGTTTGCGCAAAAGATTGAAATTTTCGGCCTCCAATCAATCATTACAAAACGAAAAATGTTCTTTGACATGCCGAAATGATCTATGAGCACGGCAGTAACTACTGTTAAAGAATATCCACAAAATGAACCAAGCACCGATCAGACTTGAGTGGATGCTAGGGATCTAGTAACAGGAACACCATGAACATTGGAACGCAGAACACCAGTCTCATTACAATTTTATCTTCGACACATGGACGACTTCGTCGCGAGCAACGAGATATCGATAAACGTGACTTGAAGCGTGCACTTCGCTATGGCACAAGACAACGTGCGTGGGGCCAAAGATGGTTGATAGAGTATGATGGGATCACGTTTATCACCGACGACACCATGCGTAGAGAAGTCACAGCCTATCCTTCGCCTCTTCCCTTTGTGCCCATTGATGATGACGTGAAATCACAACACGAAAAGACAAAGCGACTTCTCATGCAGAAACCAGAACTATCCACTTCCCACACAGTCTTTGTTATTGACAACAGTGGCTCTATGCTGGACAAGAGGAACAATGTCTATCTGTATCGTGATAGCCAAAATGCAGCGTTTAGCATGGCAGCATTGGAGTTTGTCGCCGAGCAACTGTTCAACAATACAGCGGTCAATTCAGATCTTGTATCACTAGTCAAGTTTGATGACACAGTGGATGTCCCATTTGAAAGGGAGCCTATTGGATGGGTGGTGTATAATAAGTTCTTGGAACATCGCAACATTGAAAAGTATGTTGAGCGATGTTACTCCACTTGGGTCGACACGAATGGAGGAGGAAGCAACTACCTGCCAGCCCTTGCAAAGGCAAAAGATCTTTTGGAAGCAGGCTATCACGACAAATGTGCACTCTCCTTATTCTTCTTCTCTGATGGAGAGCCAACGGATCATGCCAATTCGAATATTTCTCGTGCAGAAGCACAGACAAGAATGTGCGAGGCTATATCAAGCATGGCAACTCGATTTGGAGAGGCACTGAATGTCACCATGATGGGTCTTGGCACCAAAGAAGATAACTTTTCTTGCATGGTTGCTATGGCAAATGCAGCTGGAGCCAAGGGAACCTTCCAGTTCTGCAACAAAACGGCCAATGCAATCTCGTCGGCAATTAGTTCCTTGGTCACTAGTACAACAGAAACAAGGACGGCATTATTGGAAGGAAGGACACGAGGCTTCACTACACGCACTGATTTGAAATCTGAGCAAGAAGCTATCATTAAGTATGACTGGCAATATTTCAGGATCACAGGTCACTTTTACTATGATTCCAGAGCAGAATCGTTTTTGCCAACATCGTCGTTGCCCCTCGCGGCTGTGCAAACTGACCCAAAGGAAGCTGAACGCAGACATTTCAACCCACCACCATTTCTCGCAATAAACAAAAACTTTGTAGGAAAAGGTGCCGAGCGGGTTGCATTCCGCTGTCGCTTATCGGATACAGAGAGTGTTAGTGGATTCACGTTTGATACCATGATTGCCAAGGAAACAAAAGATGTGGAGCGAAAAGACGAAAAAATTGAATTCCACAGAGTCTTTTTGGAGACTCAAGAATTGGCCAGTTATTTAGCGACAGAGTTCAACAAGCGACTAGTTGGGTTGCCTGATTACAATGCTAAAAAAACACCTCAAATCTCCTTCCTCAGTTGTTCTGTTTTGGTTGTGGAAGATAGCAGCTGGCCCACTGGATTGCGTGGAATTCTAGTTGAAAAGTTACTTGAAACAGAAAAGTTCGCTTGGACCAAGTGGAACGACAACAATGGTATGGTGGACGGACAACGAAAGCATGCAGCACTTGATGTTGATTTCGAGCTCAAGCAACTTGAAAAAGAAAAGCAAATGCAATCTTTGGGAGCCATCGTCGAGGAGGACGAGGACGAATCTGATGATGATGCGAGCGTATCTGACATCGATTCACTATCGGATGGTTCGGATCATGACGCTGACGAGAAAGGAGGCTCCTTCCTTACAACATCTGTCAACCAAATCAATCCCTATGATTATCTCCAAGCGTTTACTCACTTTACTTATCGTTACACCCACAAAAAAGTCTTGGTATGTGACCTTCAAGGAGTCTTCAACACTGACATGACGCCACCGACCTTTGAGTTGACAGACCCGGCTATTCATTATGCTTCAACGAAAGGGCGCCGGATGGTGTTTGGTCGAACAGACAAAGGTAGATCGGGAGTTCGATCATTTTTTAATACGCATGAGTGTACCAAGATATGCAAGTACCTTGAACTATCGGCCAAGAACAAGAAATGGCGAAGAGATTGGCACCATGACAATGGACACCGCCATCAGCAAATGTCTTCACCAAACGAACACCGACAAAACAAGCCATCAAATGTTTGAGCCTTTCATGTATGACTTCAGTCAGGCTTGTGAATTGTCTCGTAGAGGAATGTAATGAAAATGTGGAGCCAAGCATGGTACTCTATTTTTATTCCTAGAATTCTATCTTTATCATGGCATTGATAACGAGGCTACGTTAACAGTTAGAAGGTTGACTCCGTTCCATTTGAATAACCGAATACTAACGTACTACCGTAGTACAAAGCACACGGGACTAGCTTAGTGGCTTGCCATGTTGTCACGACCGCCGGTGCAACGACGAATGCTTTGTCAAGAAACGAGACAAATCAATTTTATTTGGAAATAGATTGTGGGGCTTCACTACTATCACAGAATATCGTTGCTGCCAACTGTTGTGAAATGCGAAAGTACACGGTACTGTCGTTTCAAAGGTCACTACAAATCAAAGAACATATAGTTGGAGATGTTCCTTGGCCAAGTTTCTTTCGTGCATTGCAGTGCAGTTCCACAGCTCACCAGTCCCATCTCAACTCCGAAATTATATTGCCCACAGGGTTTACATGCAAGATTCTACCGTTGTGTTTCAATCGCCCAGTTGTGGATGACTGCGTAGGACACGTCGCTATCCATTGTCCATCGGGACAATCGGTCATGATGTCGGAAATCAAGAAAACATCTTGGAAGTACAAATTGTACGGAAAGAAAATACTTCGCACCGCGCGGTAATTTCGACGTCACCTTCGGCATACGAAACCGTTTGCACCCATCAATCGGAGTTGCGGTTGGCACGAATGGCCGTGGTGGCATTGCTCATAATTTTTCTGGCTCGCCACAAAACCACCAAACCGAAAAGCCAACCAAGAATTCGCAAGATTTTTCACACACCACCACCACTGTCCACAATGAAACGAACAACGTTATCCGCTATTCTTTTCGTGGTAGCCATGATGAACATAGCACAGTCCCATGCCTTTGTAGAACGGCGAACGTTTTACAGAGCGCAGCCGTTGAATGGTGGATTAGCGCCAATCAGTGCTACCGGGTATAGTTCAACGAGTACACAATTGGAAGCATTATCATCACATCCATTCGATCCCAGTATTGAGGCCGAGCTCTGCACAACCATGGCACACGTGGCTTTGGATTTCTCAGGTCTTGTTAGCCCGTCCCGCAGTATCATTCGTTTGCTTTCGGTGGTTGGAAGACTGTTTGCCATTTCCGCAGACTATCTTCCCGACCACTCGATTCACACAGAGGAGCTGATGATTCAGATGTTCCTGTTATCATTAGCATTGCGAGAACTCTTGACGGATCGTTTAGGGAGCTCATCGGTCCCTCGCGATGAAGGAGCCTAGAAGGCAATGAAATCAACTTTTTTTTGAAACCTGACATTGGCATCCCAGTGACACACATAGTTATATCATAGAGTTACTAGACATAGAAAGTACAACACTGCTACAGTATTCTTGCGTAATGCTTTATTGAAGTTGTGACAAACAGGGACCACGAACTGCGTTAGCTTTTCCCTCCTCGTGATACAACGCCTTGTTTTATCTCATTGGCGAGGCCCCAATATGTGACCATTTTTGGCTCGGACCAACACGACCCTTTACCGATATACGTTATGTATCAGTTTGGCAATGAGTCATACAGGTCGGCTTTGACAAGAGTCTCTCTCCACAAACTGAACTGCTAACGTTAATACGTTAATACCGGTGGTCGTACCGGTAGTATTTGACAAAATTGCGGGTAGATGTGATATATTACCAGATGCATACCGGTATTACTACCGTAGTAAATTGTACACGGTAGTATAAGCCAATATATAATGAGTACAAGAGAGTTTGCCTTTCCACAATACATGTACCGGTAGGTGAAGGTTATCTGGAATAATACGATGAAGTATTCGTCTGGCCACTATAGACCTAGGATTGTGATTACAACATTGTTATAGTAAAAAGGATCATTGTTATAGAAAACAAAAACAAATAATTGTTTGACAATGGGCAAAATCCAGGGTAGATAGAGATTTTCAAGATGGTCAAGGAGGGTTGTGGTGTGTAGTACAGTACTCGAGAATAGTAGTAGTAAAAAGCACGACAAGAATAATCGCCAGCGGAAATAAGTCCAGAGGGGTAAGAGTTGTACCTGTGGGCCAACAGAGCTTCTTTGCTACCGGTAGGCGATGGGAAGAGTGGAGGGGATGTTGTGAGTAGGAATGGATACTTGGATTTTACTTCATTCGGTTCATATAACAGACATCTTCATGTTGTCTTCGTCTTGGAATGGGACGGGAGATTTCCCAATCGTAGTTGGCACCGTACACATCCCGCAGGTTGTTGCTGACTTGACGGGGTGCCGAATTCCTTGGCAATGGGGATTCTACCCTAAAGTTATTATGATCAGTATCATTCCAACGACGATCCTGCTCTTGTAACCATTCTCGATCTTCCTGGCCACCTCTCCACAAGGTAAAGGCTACAGGATTAATGCAATCGGATCTTTCCAAAGGCGAAACAGCAAGTCTCGTGGGAGTAGTGTCCATCTCTGCAGCGACACTATCCGTCGATGACTGTTCACTTGCGATGGTAGCGGTGCTCCAGTGACTTGTATTGGTAGGGGATGCAGGTCTATCGACTGGTTGAAATTGCTGTGAATAGGGAGAGTCTCTAGACCGCCGTCTCCGAGATCGGACGCCCCGGTGACGATGAGGTTTGGGTTCAGTGAGTGGAACGGGATTGCAGGGTCGAGCCGACATTTGATCAAACATTCGCGTGGGAGTTAGAACTCGAAGGGAGACCTGCTCCATGAATCGCTGCTTCCCGGAAGGTGAGTCCGAAGTGAATGAAAGTAACGAGAGCCGTGGTTGCAATGCAGAAGCTCCACTTGGGGAAGGTGTTCGTAAGGTGAGCGGAGAAGGACGAGGAGAAGGACACGCGGAAGGCTTGGATGGAGAACTCTTGGGTGAGGCATCGTGCTGCTGGCAATGTTGCATTACATTTTCCTTGTCAACTCTGTGTGTGTGCAAAAAACAACAACAACACAATAATGCAGAAAAGAACTGAGCAAGGCGAATCGTATCCGATCGACAATGACCTGCAGCCACTGTTGCGACGCTACGCGTCATCGTACCTTGTACTTGCGGCAGCTCTAATCACAGCTGGCACCGTGAGGGATTGATAGTTCATGTCTCGGTCGGAAGTCTTTGTTTCAAAAGCAGAAGGAACAGGCTCTCGTGTTTCCATTTTTATGGCAAACAGTAAATTGACTTTGAATCGGAATGCCGACAACGGACAGCGACCGATAGGCGAAAATTTAAACTGAACTCAAGTCCGTCAAAGATGTACTCCTGGCGAGGCCTTCAGTCTTACGTCTGGTTTGTTGTGATGGTGCACTTGTTTTGGCGATGAGAGAACTCCTCCTTGATGATCATGGGCACCCAAAGCTTTTCTGGTGACGAGCGAGAGCCAAAGCCGTGAAGTGTTGTCTGTTGTCTCTTGTTGGGCGATCATCAAACGTTGAACGACCGGTTAACGGAGGAACGCGACCTGCACTTTGGAATCCTAATCAACAATTACTATGAAGACTAAAAAATTCAAACCATCGCAGTTCCTAAACAAGACTTCCTTTGATTCGAATACCTACCATATATAACTGCGGTCAAATAGTTGGAAACGAACAGCTTTCGTTGTCGTCCAGAGAAGAGACTCACGAGCACAGAATTTTACGCACACGTCATCGTTTCCAGCGGACTTTAAATACTTTTCTCATCCAGATACGCGATAAGCGAAACCATCCGATTCGCTCCATGCGTTTGATACGATGAGATCAACAATGATACAGCACCAGGTAGCTTTCTAGCTGTGAAATAAAATGAGTGTACCAGGTACTTTTACTTCAGGTAGAGCCTTGAAAATGGCAGACATCAAAGACTCTGTTCCAGTCATCCTGGTATTCCTGATAATCTAGCTACTTTTAGAACTCACTCCATCTGCGCTGCTGGCACCATGAATGCACATTCCACCGAACTCTCCTAGCTTGGAACAAGAGCTTGAAGAAGATCTGTCTGCTCCTTGAAGCCCAGCAGATATATTAGGTATTCCCGAAAAGAAACTCACGTTTCAGCCACTCTTCGCCATCAAACTCCCAAGAATGACACCCAACCGGTCAAAAGGGGACAGGTGGTGGTCTCCAGCAAAGCCAAAAAGAATGATTCAAAGCTTGTGCCCTTTTTTGGATCTGGGCGGGCGGATTTATAGTTGTCGATCACCTTGAGCATTTTAACGTTCCTTTTGACCTCTGGAACGTTGCAAGCGCGAATGAGTCCATCTCAGTGTCAATAGAAGCGCAAGGACGAATATGATGACTCCACCGATGTGTAATGGGGTTAACATAACTGTAGATCCACCATGATTGCTGTTATTGTCAGAAATCAAAAGGTTCTGATGTTTTTGTTGTTCTTGCTCTTTATCTTCTCTTTCCGTTGGTGGCTTGTTGTTTGATGATCCTCGCAACTTGTTGTTGGCATGTCCATTGCGCTGTCCTCGGATGTTTTCTTGGCGATGCCATCCAATCTGACTGTCCCATTCTTCACGAATACCCTGTTCCTCTGGAGGATTTTGTTCCAGCACTTCGTTTACAAGTTCGGCTCCATCGTCGTGATTTGCTACTTCGATGGCCTTTTCAGGGTCCACCATTTCTCTGATACCATTGTATTGATTGTAGTGTATTCTTCGGATGCATTGATTTTTGGTGGTCTTTGATGAGTGAAGGGTCATGGGTAATGGGTCTGCGCACTTTGCCTCGGAGTCGCGACAGTCTTGTCCGGATTTTGGCCAGCGCGGGATTCACATGAATGGATCGACGTTTCAAAGTCACGTAGCAGTCGGAGAAACCCTTCGCACCAACAGACCTGATTCCTCCCAACGACTTGACTACTACTTTAGTATAATAGCTGGTGGATTGACAAGAGTCAATCGCTAGTACTGTACTCCGAAGTAGTAACTGTAGCCATGGATTCTTCCATTCGTTAGAAACTCTATCAGTATCAGGAACCTGATTGGTAGTCATCCTATCGACTGAGGAAAAGTTGTTTGATTGGTGTAACTCTATATGAACTCTAAAAATTGTAAATATCTATGAATCTATGTGGTTGGTGGAATCGTCATCGCTTACAAAAGCGCAGCGTTGACATAGGAAGATGTTTCCTCCCAATTGGAATCGTCAATCGACGCCGAGGAACGAGATCGACGAGCCGGCTTTTGTTCTACCTTGAGGTGCTTCGGTTGGTAGAGCTCGGGCCAGTGAGATCGGCAAAAGTCGTCCCACACTTTTGCAGCAACCACAGTTTCATCTTGGTTGTATTGTTCTAATGATGCCCGATGTTCCTTCTTCTCGGATGTTCGTGAGTAGGCCGTTGATCGTCCCCAGTTATCTTCGTATTCGGGGAGCGAGTGATTGCCATCCCACAAGCAGAGCGGCCGGGAAGCCGTGCAGAGATTGGAATCTTGTACCAACTGTTCCAAAGTGTGCAAGACACGTCCACACGGAGCGCCCATGCGACCAGTATCGCGTTGGATAGGCCATGCTACAACCAGCCCGCACACGCGTCTATCCTTGGCCAGGGCAGCCAAGCGTTCTTTGATTTCTGACGTGACTCGTCCCTTTCCAGCCAGGGGAATATCTGGCAGTGTTGTTGGTTTCTCTCCAAAGGATGGGTGTGAAGCTAATGCGACGCCGATTCGGTCCTTGTGAATATTTAAACTCAAAACTGACCCGTTGAGTTTTCTCCAGTCCAAGGCTGAAGCTACCTTGGCAGGAGCGGCAAGAACTTTCAGTAATGATTTGGAGGACATTCTATTGTGTATTGTAGTGTTGTATGGATTTTGAATGTAATGTATAGAAACTGGTAAACTCGAACTCTTTGTTACAGATCGAGTCGAGTGGCAAGATTCATTTGGGTTTCGAGAGGGATGTAGGTTTCAATGTTATGTGAGATTCATCAAAGTGGAAAGGTGCCAGCAAGCGAACCGGAGGCTGTCAGCCGTCGACTCCATCCTTGTGTTTGGTACCGAATCTGTCAACTCCGCGTGACGAGGTCCACCAAAGTGGAAACAGTTTGTCCGTTGAAATCGATTGAGAACCAATCGTCATGCACGGACCAGTCATTTCCCGGCAGACACGATCGGAGAGTCGATCATCAGGCCAGTCCCGATGGATTCAGGAGTGTGCGGTCTTTCCATGGTAAAACTCTAGGGGGAAAATGGTAATGCCAAATATACATAGAATTTCGTAAGAATTGCATACCGTAGGAGACACGACCGGAAAAAGTCGCGACAACCACGACTAGGATTCCTCGCGCAGGCCCAAAGTAGAATCACCGAGCTTCTTCCAGTTTATTAGCGTTCTCAAAAAGGAGCGAGGTGTCAAATGCCGGGAGCTTCTTGTCGTGATGATGACAGTACATGTGCTTGTAAAGTGTAGTGAACTACTAACAGTAAACAGGAGAACCGGTATGCCCAAGTGTCAACCATTGTTCACTGTCAATGTCACATCATCATGCTACCGTTGGGACATTGGGCCACTTTTAGCCATATAACCCGAATGTCCTACCTACAGAGGGTTAACCAATTCAAGGCTATTCTTTACCAAATGTATACGAAGAATACCAGGTACGCTAAAAAACCGGATACACCTGGTACCGTCCTAGGCAATTCACAACAAGTAGACCTTGCAGGGTAAACTAAATTAATGCAAACCCACTGGTAGTTAAAGATTATATTAGTTTCTACTACAAATTGTGATAGTAGAGGCTACAAAAGAAATAGGTAACAAAAAGATTTGTTTCTAGTGGTAGTTCAAAATGGTGTGGAAAAATGTTGTCTTCAAAAAAAGAGGGGGGAAAAACGAGTGCAAAATAGGAAAATGGTGTACGAGTTCGTTCCGTACGCCTCATGGATCAGGCAGCCGGAGCAGACTCGGACTTGGGAATCATGGAGCTAGCATTGCGAAAGAATGCATCAAAAAGCTCGTTTCCATTCGAACCGTCAGTCAAATACAAAAGAGTGCTCAATAGGTATTGAAAGCACTGATTGGCAGCGGTTCGGTCGTTCAATTGAGAGTGGATGAGTCCCAAGTTGTTCACTGTTGCAAGGGTGAAGATGGTATTGTTATCAAAGCCCTCTTCTTGTTGCATGCCAAAGGCGAGCTCATAGAGCTTGACCGCCTTCATCAACAACCCTTGCGCCTGGGCTGGGTCTGCAGCCTTGTACGTGCTCATGAGTTGATAGGCCAATGCCAGGTTAAACGTGACCAATGTCGAAACCAGTACAGCGGCGCGATAGTTCGATCCAACATTCAATGGGATACGAGCCGCCTGCTGGTAGAGGTATCGTTCACAAGACGATGTTGGTGCTTGCACTTTGGCCGATCTCGAAGCCTGCAGACAGGCATCCAAACTGGTGTTGATAGGAACCAAAGAATCTTTGGCCTCGTCCATGAGGAGATGACAGTATTTGAGGGAACGAGAAAGGGATTCGACAGCAGCATTATAATCGCCAAGCTCAAGGCAAGCGACGCCCGAGTTGCTCAAATCGACAGCAACCCTTTGCCGCTCATCGTGGCTCTCCGGAACCGCATCCATTGATGGTTGGAGCGATACCAATGGGGTTTGTGGATCGTGTTGCATTACAGCGAGAAATTGACAGGTACTCTTGTTTTATGTGACAAACTGAGTGAGCGGTGCAAAACGTTTCAAGATCAAGTTGTAAGATGATGATCAAGAGACGGTGAACATATCATCGGAGAAAAGAAACTTCCGGTGTATGAGAGTTTGTCCATGAGATGCGAGATGCGAGCCGTTTCTCGACCAACTCTTCACTGTGTTCACTGCGTTGTTTGAGGTTTGAACCTCCGAAATAGAGAAGGAACTCACCGCTAATTTGACGTGGTAAGAAATATGACTTCAATATCCGTGCACCTTGGTTCCCTCCTAATGTTGAGAATAAAGGCAATAAACATTGACCTGTTTCCGTGACGAACAGTTGAGAAAGGTATTTAGACGCCTCTTTGCAGTCTTTTTTCAACCTTCAAATTCGGCTATTCACCTGCCATGCACCCAAGACATGTGATCTCTAAGTATCGTTACTTCCGGAATCAATACTTCAAGGTGCCACCGATCGGTACTGCAATCTACAATAAGGGCTTATATATGTGATGGTGTTGGATGTCGCGTAATCGTTCGCCCGTGCAACACGGCTTCTCATTGAGACAAGGTAATTCGCAACCAGCCTTGTGAGCACGTTAACGATTTGACCGGAAGGCGTGTGAGTCCTCTGTGACCACGAGTAGATTACAATTATACCCCTTCGCCATCCATTTCAATTGCCCTTTCTGGAGAGTGAGAAGCGCAGCGACATTGGATTGATACACTCTCGTGCCTCTCATAATTGTCACTGGAACTATTCCTGTCTGTCGTCCGTCTTATGGGATCTTTCCGATAGGGCAGCGACACTCGTTTGGCCAAGTATCTTCTCAAGAGTCAAAATCATGGTTTGTTGTTCATTTTTGTTGCTGTTGTTCACTCTTGTCGGTCTCAAGGAAGAATGGTATTGATTTTTATTCAGCAGCATGGTTCGCGTAGATTGGCTTCCCCAGTCAAGACGGTTTCGCCCGACGAAAAGTGCATGGGAAATCAAAGAACGGAAAACGAAAAGATGGGTTTCCCGCATCATCTTCTGGAGTATTTTCCTGTCGGTCATTTGCTGGCGATTCGTTCATGGACAAATATTTGACCATTCCAATGAGAGGCGATTTGAGAACTTATCGCCAAGCAATTCCAAATGGGCATCGCCAGTGTATGGGGTGCACCGTCTGATTTCAATTCCTACTGCGTACGATCCTAAAGTTGACATGCCAGTCGAAGTTGTCACATCATCAGTGAATCCGTCACATTTGGCTCGAGGAATTGTAGTGCTCCTTCATGCTTGTACTCACAACGCCTTGAAGTTCTTCTCGCCTGGCCCCGAATGTCCAAACTGCCTGGGATTGTCAGAAGAACTTCGTATCACCAGGCTTGTGCTACGTCGAGGATATATTCCAATCGCAGTTACAACTGCAGATACGAAAAGCGGATGTTGGTCAAACAATGATATATCTCGTCTCAAGCTAGTGATTCAAACTATACAAAGTGAATTCAGAAGGCCAGAGAATTATCACAGTTTACCAGTGATCGCTATTGGAGCAAGTTCGGGAGGGCACATGGCGGCCAAAGTTGCCGCTGAAAGACTTGCCGATGCTGCACTAGTCATGGTGATGGGGCTGCAAGAAGGATTACAGCAACAACTTCTCCAGTTCAAACCTACCCCTTTATTTAGCACCGATGCCTCGTGATAAAGCAACTTGCAACAAAAGTCGGGAAAACTACAGGGCCCTCCTTGCCGCAGGTTATACTTTATCTCAACCGACGGGTCTTGCCAATGCAGACGCCAACCGTACCCGAATCATCCTAGATGAAACATCATGTGTCACACTTCCAGTTACAGATGATTATTTGACTGAGCGTGTTCCTGGCATGAAAAAGGAGGATGCTACGAGAATCATTCTAGCGTTGCAACAAGAAGGATATTTGGGCAAGGTGGACTCCATGTTTATTCGTGACCCTACAGTGTCTGACTGGCGCAATGTGCTCCTTGCTATTGATCCTGATTCTAGCAGTGATTCCGTTTTGTGGGGACGATATCCTCTGGCTCCTGGCCGATCTCCATTGGCCAAAGCCTTCCATCGTGCCTGGGCCTTTCATGAATACTGTTCGGAGACTGTAATTCCTGCATTGCAATTTTTCGAAACATTCTTGCCTGATGGGTACTCAGACACACACTATAATCAACGATTCTGAATGCTACTTGCTACCTACCAGGTGGGCAGATGGGATGAGAGGATGATCCATCATCATGTTCCTCTAAGGTTACGAAACGCGTGAGAGATTTTCTCTCTTGCTACCTCATCAGTCACTTCAACCCATCCAGGAGTTTCGCTGCTTTTTTTCAAGAAGCGACATCCCCTTTCTTTCATTATCTTTAATACCAGCTCGGCCACCAGTGTCTTTTCAAAGTTGTTCGCACTCTCGTACTTGGAACGATACGTCACCAACAAATGTCGATAATGCTGGTTGCCGGCAGATCTTTGGCCTCGACGGCCCCGTCCCATTATCACATCAAAAGGCGCAGGATGCAATATTATATGATCCGTTGATTCTTGTGACGTCCCTAAGGTTGGAGTGGTCGCTTCTGCTGTAACGGTACCGTCGGTGGCAAGGAAGGTCTCCTCCCGATCAGGCGATAAGGCGCGTTCCTCGATTCCTATTGAATCAAACCATCGCCTTAAATGTAAAAGATTCAAGGTACCATCACTACGGAGCGGAAATGAGGACTTGTCAATCGGAATACCAAATGACAAGAGTGCTGATTGACATTCCTCACTTGTTCCAAAATGAGGGCGAAACCTCACTAAACACTCGGACGTCATTTGGTGACTCACAGTGTCAAAATATGTTTCCAATGCGGGATCATCATAACATGCATGCGCAGCTTCAATCCGCAACGGCAACGCTGAGCATAGCTCCAAACACTTTGATGCATGCTCGCGAGAGAAGAACTCTTGTCCAATGGCATAATACACCATGACAACACCTGATTTCTGTAGCTGTTCATCCTGCTGAGCAATTGAGTTACAGAGGAAGAAAAGGATCCGTAGCTGAGGTACGAAAAAGGGAGAAATTGTTGCATTGAATACAAAAAGAATGGAATGAGTCGTTTGTTTGGTTGCAATAGAATGCGATAGAAGCGACGTGAGACTCACTGATGTTTCAACAGGAGTTTGCATGCTCAATCGTCCCATAATGAAAATTATTGCTCTTCCTTTCATGTCTCGCTCCGTTAGTACCTGAATATAGCCGGTCCTAGCATGAACCCAGTCGTCCTCGGACAAGTCATCAGGGCAAAGTCGTCGCATTGTGGAGTCACTTCCGAACAACTCTTGTTTTGCTTGGAAATATCGTTCCATTCGCATCGTAGCCTTGGATGTTTCGAACCTTTCTGCCCGTAGGAACTGCACCTTCATCTCGTTAGAGGAGTAATGCTCCTCCTCCTCTTCCGTCACAGGTGGTAGTAATTCCTTGTGGACAGTGACTTGAGAATCTATGAATTTTTTCTGGGCTTTCGGGTCTCGCATAATAGGGTGTGAGGAATTCTTCAAGAAACCATCCAATTCTTCTAATTTCGCAGCAATGTATTCAGCAGATTCCACTACGTTTGCTGAGACGCAATGCAAATCGTAGAGTCCATTAATTCTGTCCTCGAATGTCATCGAGTTTAGTTTTGCTGCTCGTGTGACCCCAATTTCCCAAGGGGCCTTATTGATGGATGACTCTAATTTGGACGACGACTCTACTTGGTGATGTGGACTCCTTTCAATCTTTTCCTCACTGATGTATTGCATACTTGGTTTCTCTGACGGACTCTGTGATTCTTTTTCATCCCCGCTCATCGTGTATGCTTTCTCTCCACGCTTTATCGAATGCATTCTAACACAACAGTGGTATATCCCCTCATTGGGCAAATTGTTTTATGACTCCACAAAATGGGAAGTGTACCCTTTGTGAGAGTTTGTGATGATCTCGCTCGGCTCTCACATCAAATGAAATCCAAGATCGTGGACGCCAATTCGATTGGCACCTCGCTTGGTGGCGTAGAGAAATGCCCTGAGGAATGTCTACCGAACAAATGAACGCTCTATGTATGATTACAAAAAACGATGATGGGGCATTTCGATTGATCGGGGAATTCTGTCCAACAGAACCCTGTGTTCGTCCTTAGCCGAATGCCAGTGCCGTAGGTTCTACCACTTCACAATCGAAAGTTCGCGAAATTGCAAATAGAGACGATGTCAAGCTCACATCAACATGAATTCATTGATAGATGCTTCTTCCTGCGTTCTGGTTATATACATGGGAACCTCTTGTTAAGTGTGAAAATGAAAATTCACAATCGATAGTTCCTTGAAGTACATTGTCACGCTGATCCGAACCATCACTTAATGAAGCACTCCTCCTTGTGTCATTCCGCGGTGTGTCAGAAAGCAACGACAAGATTTAACGAAACTTGTGCCTCAACTCAACCCAATTTGTCCCTTCACAAGTGTGCTTCCGGTTCAAGTGCTGATGAGTCGGAGAACAGACAAGGGGATTAGATGTAATACCGGTACTTGTATATTTCGACGTGTGATAAATTTCGTGTTTCACGATTTTGTCGCGAGGGAGCTTTCGGTGCATAGCTTGTATTATACGCCGTTCCAAGGCTTAAAGTAGGGACATATAATTTGGACACGGATAGCATTCTCATAGCCCTTACTTGAATCTCATTCCAAGATTGTGGGTCGTCGAGTTCACCTTCGTCAGGCATGATTACTTAGGGTACCGAAATGAAAACAATGTCTATTATTGTCCCGCATGAGAAATCCGGCGAGCTTAGGCCTGGTTCCCCAACAATTTTTGTTCTTTCCAGAATTTCGGAACTATAAACAAATGATGAGCAAAAGCATAGCACGTTAATAATGGTAGCGATAGTCACTCACACTGTCAACGGGACTGCCAGTGCCATCGCCTTATTACGGTTTATTGTCATTAGGGCTTCAGCCTATTTGGTACTTTGTCAGTTTTTTTTACCCTCAACCTGGTACCACATATTTAAATCGGCAATCGGCATGAACACCAAGTAGGTAGCCGGCAAATGGCAGTCGGTCTCAGGCCACCATTTTCGTCATATGAGTTGTGGTGCATCATGTGCAAGCAACAAATCCTTAATACTCGGTAGTACATATTTACCAAGAAATCATGTCCTTGGCAATGTTGAGGTACCCAGTCTTTCTAAGTGCACAGTACATGTACCAGTAGACTGAGAAAACATTAACAGCAAGAAGGAGGCTGTCGATTAGCTCGACTTGGATGCTGATTAGCTCGACTCGATTAGTTTGACTACGACTAACCAAGGCTACCGTCTGAAGCAAGCTATTGCTGATGGAATAGCACCGCCATCAGGAGACTGAATGTGGCCCATCAAGACCATGAAGGTCGACAAGTAAGAACATAGTCTCACAATTTTATTGTCCCAAAATTCATCAACACTCGTTTCAACAGCGCAGTACCGGGCAGACATCATTGTCATTAGTCTACGTATATATATATATATGTATTGTGGATCAGGTGATACAATCAATCTTGCATGAGTTGCTCGTAGGAATCTTGTCCCCTAGACCATCATGCACTACCGGTACTTCTTGTTCTAGAAAACACCAACTTTGTGCTTCGCGCACTTGGAGTGGTGGCTGTCGCTCAGAAAGCCTCCATCATGATTCAGTGACTGCAGATCCTCTACTTCATGGCTAATACTTGTATGCTAGTCAGGCCGACGTTGTTCTTGCTTTGCTTCTTGTGCTGCTACTAGATCTTATTGCTTCTTGTTCTTGAAACGTACTTCGAAGTAGCATGTATCTTACTTCATTCACAACAACAAGAACGAGCATATACAATAGGGGACTGACAGGATCGGGCAGGAGTGTGGAAACGGTTATGAATAGGTGGTGTAATGATACAAAACAAAGTGCCAAGGTCTACACGAATTTAACAAAGAAGCCGCACTATTTAAAAGCTAAAGTAATACATTCAAGCAACAACGAACTGTTTGACAAAAGTTGCTACCAGAAAGTTGGAATTCGACGTGGAATTGACTACCGGTAAAACATACAACTGGTAAGATCAAAACTTGTAAAAATTGTTTATAAGAAGGACAAAAGGCTAAAATTATCCCAAAACTGCTTGAGTAGCAAGGTGATGATAGACAGGGGTTGTAGTAGTAGTATGATCACGCCAATCTTTGATAAGATTGCAATGTCCAGCAATCGACGATGATGCGTTCATTCGTCTTTGGGTATCGCATCGTTTACGCCAATCGGGCCAGTGGGTTTTCCAAAAGTGATCCCAAAGATCCGTGGCATGTGCTGTTTCGTCAAAGGCATATTGTTCTTTCGATGCTCGATGCACTGTCTTGTTGGACGGTTGACCGTAGACCACCGCACGACCCCAGCTATCCTCCTGCGCCTCGGGAGGAATGGACCCCGGTGGAACCAATTGTGGGGTCCAAAAGGCTAACGGTCTATGGGCGGAAAGCAAGGGTCGGGTTGTACCTCGTGTACTAGTACCGGAAGTAGGCTCGCCAAGCATGGCTTCCAATGTGAATAGGACTCGGCCACAGGGTCCTCCCATCTTTCCAGAATAGCTTTGTACCGGCCAGTTTACCAGTATGCCACATACGTCGTTGCTGCGTACAGTGTAGGCAAGAGATGCTAGGTTCTCTGGTGATATCCGCCGGTTAGGAACAATAATGTCGGACAGAGGTTCCACATCTTCATCTCTGTGTGGACTCCAGACCATGGCCAATCCGATCCTGGTGCGTTGAATAACCATGGCCAACAGGGGCCGTTGTCCTTTCCCTCGTTCCAGTAGGGTCGCTATTCTGGCTGGGGTGCTGATTGCGTTGAGTAATCGTTTGGATGTCATGTTGGATAATGTTATTCAGTAAGGAGAAAGCATAAACATTCTATCGGTAGTATTGTGTATTCTATGGAGGTATCAAGGCCAAGAACGAATTCTTATTTCGCCCTTTTTTTCGATGGTCGTGATAACGTTGGTCGGCATTCGGATAATGACGATTCTATATTTTGGTTCTTGTAGAAGTACCAGATACCGGTACCAGTAGAAGTCCTTGGCAACCAGGCATACCTGGTACCGAGTACTGGTACCAGGTACATCACTGACTGGATGGGGAGGTCATTGTTCGAATGCAAACTTCCCAAACTGGGATCGGCAGAAGAAGTTCTGGAATCTGGAGACCGACAGTGAGACAGATACCTTCGGCTGACAGACAGACAAATACCACTCTGGCACTTTTATCTATTTCCGGCAGGACCATTGATATTACAGTTAGCAATACCGGCAGCAGGTTGATACTTGTTTTTATTGCATACTTTGGTAGTTCCGTACTTGTAGTCGTCAAAAGTCCCTTGTCGTTGACTGACTGTGAGTAAACAGTTCTAGGGTAGAGATTGGAAGGTTAAGGTATTTTCCACTAATATGAGATTTACACACCAGTAACATTTTTTCGCTCCCTGACAAAAAAGAAAAACCAGTTAGAGAAGCTTTCCTAGCTCATAATTGTCATGAAGCTGTATTCCTTTACTCGCGGTCGCCACACATTGATTGATCGGTCACAGGTCACTGGTGAAAGTAGTAAAAACGTTTTTATGGCGTTGATTACTGTCTCGGTAGCGACTAGCGACTTGCGTTTGGGAAATGGCTACCAAGGACATGGTAGGGGTACAAGGTGGATGTGTAGGCATGATACAATTATTTCCTCAGGACAGATTGTTTTGTAGAATGCCAAAGAAACATACATATCTGTAGCAAAAGATTGAATGATGACAAGGTGGAACAACGGTTTGTGAGTCTGACAGGCTCATGTTATGCAAAATACAATGATACCACAATCACAAGCTAGCAAGCAAGCAAGCAAGAAATAAGAATATAAATAGGGATCCGAGTAGCGATTCTGATGGAATATAGCATCTTCAAGCAAAGGGTGACTTTGGACTTCAGATGAACTATGCTTTGTTGACTAAGGTATCGTCCTTTCCCTTGGTTTTCATCTTCTTCTTCTTGTCGTTGTAGTCGTGTGCGTGGCGAACAGCAAAACGTACCTTTCTTTTCATCCTTTTCCTAATAGATCCATGGGAGGCAGACCGGGTTGCCAAGGAACCCGCCGCTGCCAATTGGCAGCTCTACTGGAAGTGGATACAGGACTGGGGATGATTTCCTTCTTTTCGGTCGTGGATTTGGAGGTTCGAAAGGACCCAAGGACCTTGCGCATTGATATAGGTCTTTGGTCTGTTGTTGTAGTTGCTGTTGTTTTATCAAGTCGAGCGGCCCTTTCCCGTTCTTCCCTGTCTTTTCTCTCTGTTTCGAGTTGTTGTTTTCGCTCCTGTTGTAGTTGTTGTAATAATCGCTCTTGTTCTTGCTGTCTCTTGAGTAGCTGTTGCTGTAGTTGCTCAGCTTCTTGTTGCTGTTGTTGTAAACGTTGTTGTTGCATTTGATCTTCTACTTGTCGCTGTTGTTGCAATTTGAGAGCGGCAGTGCGTTGTCGTCGTTGTTGGTCTTGGAGTAGATCGAGTTGTTGTTGTTGATATAGCTTCTTTTCTCGTAGAGCCATGGCCTTGGCCAGAGATCTCATCTTTTGGCGTTGTCGCTCAATGGCTTGAGCCGTCTTGAGACGCTCCGCTTCCAGTTCGGCATCGAACTGTCTTTGGAGTTGAGCAGTGACTTTGGCAATGCGTTCCTTGGCCTCGGCCCAAACTTGTTCTTTGGCCTCTTGTTGAGCCTGTTTGATTTGTTGCTGCAAGACCTGCTGGAGTTTGGTGAGTTGGTCTTGTGTCTGATGGTGAAGTTGCAATGTCAGTTGATCGAGTTGCAGTTGGTACGTGGCTTGAACGTCCTGGCCCCGTTCATGTGCTCGCTGGCACTTCTCCACCAGAGTTTGAATCTGTCGTTCTTGGTCTTCCAAGATGTCAACTAGTGCTTGTTTGGCCTGTGATAGGTCTTCGAGTTGCTCTTGCAAGGCGGCGAGGTGTTGTTGCAAATGTGTCGTTTGTGCTAAGTGTGAACCGCGTCGATCCAGCAGCAACGGCACTCCAGGCATTTTTTCAAGTCGTCGCTCCAAGGACATTTTCTCTTCAGTCACTTGTCGCAGCTGTTCTTCCAGCCATTGTACCTGTTCTTCCAACGCCTTGCGATACTGTTGCGGTCGTTGAAAGGGTGCTTGCCACCAAGGTGACTCGGCAGGCCTGCCAACTGCAAAGCCCATCAACGTCGCAACTACACCAACGGTCAGGCCAATAGACCACCTTCGCATTCTCATTGTCGCCTTGAGGAGTGGAGGACTCTTTCTACTCCTTATCCGTACTCGTTCCCTGTGCTACCCATGCATGTGATGCAAGAGCCGCTCGCTGGCGGTAGAAATAGATCCATCGCCATGGTGGAAGGGCTTGCGACTTGCGAGCTTCTCATGCAATACACAGTTATACCTGTGATACCTGGTACTAACAGGTACGGTAATAAAAAACTGGAATGTTTGACGGGCGCGGTGCGGCCACGTGGCATCAATCTAACGGTAGGGATCGGTACCAGTAACCGGTAACTGTCATTTCCTCAAAAAGGCGCGTGTGCCGCAACACAAATAATGAGATCCAACCTACAGGTAGTACAAAAGGTCAAACTTTTTTGATGAAACAGTTACAAGTACCTGGAGTGATTGAACAAAATTAATTTCCAATTTGTTTGTTGCTGCGTGCGAGAATCACTTCTCGGTTTGTCAAATGGCGTCATCAAGTAGTTGTAAAAGTAAAAAGGGTTTTATTGTTGGTTTATTGGATCGAATCTAGCACTACTATCGTAAAGCCGTACCTGGTAAATCCAGTCGGAGGTTTCTGCCCACTCCCATTTCTTCAGGTATATTGCCAGTATCTTATATAGCAAGGATTTACGTCATCGCGGCCGTCGCCACCACGCGTCGTAAAAAAAGAAAAAACAAAGCCTTGTGTACCATTTGTGGACCTTCCATCGTCCATCAAACCATCATCTCCCACATACCGGTACAAAATCCTCGTGTACCAGGTACATTCGCGTACATCATTGTATCGGAGGAGTGATCCAAACAACCAACAAGAGAAGATGCTGATCAAGTTGGCTACTACTAGTAGTCTTTTCGCCTTGCTCTTGTCTACCACAACAGTGCAAGCGGCAAATATTGATATTCAATGGTCTATTCAAGATTATCCCGATACTACGGCTCAAGTAGGTGACACCATTACCTTTACTTGGGCCTCGGGACACAATGTCTACATTCATCCCACTGGAACTTGTGATTCCCAAGGTGCCGTTCTGGTGGGCGAGACATCACCCGCCACCTACACTTTTACCGCCGATGATGTGGATGAAGATTTGTTCTTTGTGTGTGGGGTTTCGGGTCATTGTGATGCCGGCCAAACCATTACCGTCGCAGTGGCCGACGCCGGCAGTACCACTTCCGAGTCGATAACACCCTCGTCGGTTCCCATGGCATCCGGCAGTGGTGCACCTTCTTCATTGGTCGTCGTAGAAGGTGGCTCCTCGGCTGCACCAACCGCACTTTTCATTGCATCCGGAAGTGGTGCACCTTCTATCGTACCACAAGGTGAAACGGTTCAACCCACCGCATTTTCTGGTGCCACACCGGCACCAACTCCCTTTGACGACTTTGGCAACGAAACGTTGTTTGGAAACGAAACAGAAGTGCCCGCGACTTCTCCGATGGAAGGAAGCACCA
>SWEM01000224.1:0-46517 GCA_019593585.1 Nitzschia palea | reverse complement strand
CGGGGGGAGATAATGCCAAGCCGTGGGTGTTGGAGGCAAGTGGTTGTGACGCCAAGGCGCTCTGATGTGATGCCTGTTCGAAAGAGTTGGAGAGTCGTCCCGAAAAGTTGCGATCGGCAGGCGACGGTGATGGATGAGAACTGCGTAGATTGATTAGGCGAATCGCCGCCTCACCTTTATATTATATACAACCTTGTATAAGAATCATATGTGACCACCCTATTTGCGATTTCGCCGCGTTTAGCGAACATCGCTAAACCTTCCATCATGGATATTTGAACCATGCCACATCGTGTCACCTCTACCCACCGGTAGTGGCGTCACGCAAAACGATACCAGGTACCTGGTAATTTTTATTACCGGTACCAGGTGTGAGTAGAGTGCGTACCAGTAGTAATAACAGTATCTTTTTTCCAAATTGGAAATCGTGGTGATCCAAACGTAACTACTCTAGAAAGCATATCGGAGAACATAGATGTACGTGATGAAGCTCCTTTTTTCTTTCATCATAGCATTATAAAAACAGAGTCATGTTGCCGTCCCGATTTTCGAACGACTGGTTCGATTCAACGAGGTGCGGGGAGTTCGTGATTCGAAAAATTCCTCTGCGAAAGATCACTCGGGAGTGGATTGTGCCAGGTGAGACAACTTCTCCCATATGCTATCATTATCATCATTATCATCATGACGGATCATGCCACTATAGATCAAATCACTGTCATTGATGAGTCCTCTCCACTCCTCCTTGAACCCGCCACCAATAATAATGGACCAAGTCTTGGTTCATTATTTGAACAACCTTCCGAAACTACCGGTACTAATCCACTGCAGTTTTTGGAAAGTCCCCTCCAGGATCCAAAAGGTCATGGCGAAGAAGCGACAGTGTTCCTCCCTCCTCAACGACAGCACCATCACCAACATCATCACCATCACCATCAGACTCGGTGTGGTGGTCCAAGTTCCATTTCGTCGTCATCTCCTCAAGAAATACAAAGTACCTTGATCGGATCGATTGTATTTTTGCTCTACCAAGTCGTATTTTGTCTGGCCCAAGCGGCGACCATTACTCGACCTCATGCCACGCATAGTAGTACGGGTGTCATGGCCCAATTGGCCGCCTTGGGAGTGCTGACGGGAGGACCGCTGTTTCTATGGGAACTCGCCGATCAAGTACCAGCCATTTATCCCGCGTCGGATTTGTTTCTAGCACCCTTTTTGGCAGGTCTCGCCCAAACCATTGATCAAGTACTATGGGAACGGGGAATGCAGGACAATGATTCCATCTTTTTGGCAACCTTTGGATTATTACTATCTGTTGGCTTGGCCTTGTCGGGTGCCCTGTGTATACTAGCCGCTCGAGTCAAATTGGCCAATGTCGGTGCCTTTTTACCCCATAGTGTCTTGTGTGGATTTTTTTCTACCATTGGTATTCTCATGTGGACCTTGGGATTTTCCGTCGATGTGGGACACAAAATTGGACAAGTAATCACCAGTGGAGACACGCAACTCATTCGATATGCCATTCTTCATCACTTTCCATCGTTATGTGTCGGCATTCTCATGCACCTATTGGGTCCCAAGAATCCATTGTTTGTGATTTC
The DNA here is from genome assembly GCA_019593585.1 of Nitzschia palea. NCBI lineage: Eukaryota > Bacillariophyta > Bacillariophyceae > Bacillariales > Bacillariaceae > Nitzschia > Nitzschia palea. The sequence goes on along the minus strand of SWEM01000224.1, from coordinate 44,916 downwards.
ATTGGTATTTGGTACCATCGCTGGGTCCTATGCCATGTTGTGGGTCACATCTACCACATTGGTCGAGGCTCAAGCCAACAACTGGTTCTTTTCTGCCAAAGATTTGATTCCACAAAAATATCCAACCCTGTCCCTCAACGACTATGCTCTCCCCGCACCATTTGGAGTTTGGGTCTCGGTCTGGAGAGGCGATGTTTGCTGGGAGGCCTTTATTGCCGGCCTGCCCATGATGTTGGCACTCGTGGTGCTGTACCTGGTTCGGTGTAGTCTTCACTCGGCCGCCTTGAAAAAAAACATTCCCCTGGTCACTCGCAAGCCCGAGCCCGTAGTAGAATCGGAAGACGACTCCACCAACAACTCGTCTTCGATACGATCCTCCTCTCTGCACATCAGCAGTAGACGTGGTGGTGGTAGTGGATCGCTACGCCCAAAGAATCTTCCATTGACCTTGAATTTTATTTTGGAGCATGGCTATGGATATTCTCAACTACTAAGTGGTTTGGTGGGAGGCATTGCCATTGCACCATCCGTCGCGGCCTCCCTCACCCTGTTTAAATTACGAGCCGAAACGCCTCCACCTCAGTACGGTTCCTGTCTTTTGATTATTCTATTTTATTGTTCCAATTTTACCTTGGTCCAATACATCCCCAAGCCGGCCTTTTCGGCACTCATGGTATTGGCCGGATTAGACATGGTCCGAACCTGGACCTACGATTCCTATTGGAAAACCAAGGCCAAATTGGAGTGGTGTGTCGGTCCTGTGTTGGTGGTGTTATCCTTTTCCATTGGTGTACTCTATGCCATTTTGGCGGGAGTGGCCATGTCTACCTTTATCTTTGCGGCCAATTTTTACTCGACAGTAAGTGCTACTATTATGTTTTGTTTTATCGTTCTGTACTATATAACCTGTTGCAAGAGCCGAAACAAGTGGAGTGGAGCCACAAGACAATCTACTCACGTTGCGCCTTTTTTTTCTCGATTTTATCAAGGGTGCTGTCAAGTTTATTGGCAACGGTCTTACGCTTCGGAGTGCTGTGGAACGAGGGGTCCGAGAGAGTGAATGGTTGGATCAACATGGGGATTGGATACAAATCCTGGTGGTGCAAAATTATCTATTTTTTGGAAATGGTCAATCCTTGTTGACCTACATTACCACCATGTTTGAAGATGACCCTATCGAAACCACCCAATTCGATAGTGGGAGTAGTATTCCAATTCCTCCCAAACCCAAATATCTCATTTTGGATTTTTCCTTGGTATCCGGCATGGATACTTCGGCCGTGGATATCCTTCAAGAAATTGTCAAATTATGTTGCGAAACCAATTATGCCCGTCTGTATCTATCCGGATTGAAATCATCCTTCAAATCAAAATTGGTATATGCTGGTTTAAAGGCATCGACGCGACGCCGACGATGGATGTTTACTCATGACATGGAAACCGCATTGGCCAATGCCGAAGATGCTTTGGTATCGAATGAATTTCATTTGGAAGAATGGGATCGACAAGAATCCAGAATACGGAGCAACAGTAATATTCCAGAGGATGGATTCTTGTATTCGTTACAAAAGATTGATGAACAACATGGCTTGACGACAGCGACAGATCTGGCTGGTCTTGCCGCTTGGATTGTAACCGTGGAATTGGACAAGGGAGAAGTATTGGTGCGAGACAAGAATCCCGGCATTTATTTTGTGGAAACGGGTCTCTTGCGGGTCCAATGGGCATTGGCCCATGCGACTCGCAACAGTACCGTCCCCCGACATTCGGGAGAAGCCAATGCCTCCCTCTATTCCCCGTCCCCACTCGAGGAGCAAGAAGAAGCTACACAATCGATTGGACATTTAAATGCTCGCTCTGCCACTATTGGTCGACAAATGGCCTTGTGGAAAGTCCAACATCAACATCATCATGCACATCCAAATGCGTCTAATAAAAATAATACTTCCAATGAGCAACAATCCTTTCGACTGGCACGAATCGGGCAAGGCTGGATTATTGGCAGTATTGAAGCATCCAATGGAATGAAAAAGCCCGGGGTTCATGTGGCCATTTCCGCCTGTCGGCTCCATCACCTACCCGCCAGTGCCATGCACCAATTACAAGAAGAAAATCCTCGTTTGGCCATGCATCTCTATCGAGTCTTGGCCCATTTGGCCACCAAACGACAAGAAATGACCATTGACCATTTAGGTCAGCATTTGCGAATTATGAATAGTCCCGTTCCTCGTCTCCGAGGTCGAGGCCGAGCTGGGTTGGCCCTATTGCATCAACAAATATTGACTGTCAATCCACAACCATAGATTTATTACTACCCTGTCATGAATAGACTGTAAAAATGGTAGATCCAATTCCTGGATAGTTGGGTTTGTACCTGGTAGCAGTATATGAAACAACTCTACGGGTTCGGGTCCATCGTCATTTGACCAAGATGACTGCTCAGAACAATGCTCAGCACACCGACAACGTCATCCAACGACAGAAAAAGAACATCTCCATCAAAACACCGCCGCAAAATTATGCTGCAGCGCGACCTTTTTCATCGGCGATGCTCTTGGCCATTTGGTTTTTTATCATGTTACACTGATTTCACATTGTTGCAATGCTCGGACGCAGTACCGGTTGTAATAACAAGGATGACAAACGACTACATATCCAAAACTACTACTTCTACTGTTGGCAACCATTCTTTCTCATGTCTGACTCGCTGCCTGTCGCACCGATAAAAAGGATAGCTGCATAAAGATTGGGCGACATAAACTCACATGTGTTGTTGGCGGGTACGACTTGCATGGATTCTGATCCATGTAGTCGCCACTGTTCCGACGACTTGTGCTTGGACAGTTTTCCCGCGATCATCATCCTCATCATCACCTGAGTATGATTTGGTGATTATAGGTGCGGGCGCTTCGGGTCTTTTTGCATCCGGTGCGGCTACCATGTTGGGATCCAAGACCTTGTTGATTGAACAACAGGCATCGAGGGTCGGTGGCACATTATTCGATCCGAATAATGGAACCAGCACACACAACATTGGTGGTGATTGCACCAATGCCGCTTGCGTTCCAAGCAAGGCCATTCGCTCCGTGGCTCGCATGGCAGCTCGGACCAATGGACTCGGTTCCAATCAAGGCAGTTTCTTGGCGTTGGCACGCTCTCATGCGACTCGGACGGTTCAAACGGTCCGCCAGCGAGAAGATCCTCAAGCGATGGTCGAAAATAATCCTAATTTGGATATTGCCATTGTCTCGGACTGCCGCTTCCTTTCCCCACATGAACTCTCCTTGACGGTAGAACAATGTTTCCTGTCCAAGACCACCAGCGCCAGGAATAGTACTAGTATTTGGAGCACAAGAAGCAATACTACTACTACTACTACAACTGACGGTAGTGGTTCTGCTACTCCATCACCATGGATCATTCGAAGCAAGAAATTCCTCCTGGCAACGGGTGCCGCACCCATCATTCCACCCAAACTCCAAGAATCGGCAATGGCCGCTAAACTTCCTACTTATACCTACCAGACGTTGTTGCGACCATCGAAGAAGAATAATGATGAACCGTCCAATGCTAATTCTATTTGGAATTGGGACAAGCTAGATACGAAACGAATAGTCATTGTGGGAGGTGGTGCCACGGCCTGTGAACTGGCCCAATCTCTGGCCCGCTTAATGGGTGGCGGTGATGGTGGTTGTCAAGTGGATTTGGTAGCTCCGACCTTGTTACGGGGGGAAGATGTTTCTCTTGCCAATGCGGCAGCACAATTACTGAATCAAGAGGGGGTGCAGCTTCATTTGAGAGCCACAGTGGAGGAAATTGGAAAGGATCGCAGTATTCAACTCTCGAATCATCACATCCTTCCTCCCTGTGATGCTATAGTCTTTTGTACCGGACGATCTCCTGGTCCATCCCTGGAACGATTACAACTCTCCAAGGCCAATGTTCAATGGAATCCTACCTCGGGTGTTTTGGTCCGTAACAAGAATAATCTCCAATCGATATCGGCAAGGCATGTCTATGCATGTGGAGATTGTTGTTCGGCCATTCCACCTCGGGCCCGTTGTGCGACTCATGCTGCTTGGACGGGATACTATGCTGCCATTCAAACACGCATTCCCCGATTATTCACTCTAGGAGCCAAAATGGTCCATACGACGGTTCCACGGGTTATTTATACCGATCCGGAATTCGTTTCGGTGGGGTTATCGTTGGAGGAATGTGTGGCCCAGTTTGGCATGGATGGATTCGTCCGATGTCATGTTGGTACGAACCAAACCGATCGCAGTGAAATGGAACGTCTGGACAACAACAACAAGTCTACCGATATTGGGTTTATGGAACTAAGAGCTACCAAAGTCGATGGCAAATTGTTGGGAATGACGTGTTGTGGGCCGGCGGCATCCGAATTGGCGAATGAAATGAGTGTGATTCTAGAAAATGGCTTGACGGCAATGGATATGGCACGATCATTGCACAGTTATCCATCGTATGGCTACATGTTGCATCGAGTGGCTCTGGCCATTGCTCTGGGAAATGTGTGGGGACTTGTCGAAGCCTCGGGGACGATTGGAAAATGCCTGGCTTGGTTCGGACGAAAACTATCCAAACTGGTGATGCTTGTTCAAAATCTTAAACGCTCGTCGGCACTCAAAAAAGCCTGGGAGGCAGAAGGGGTATCCAAGACTTTGTTTTATTCTTCACCGTTGTCAATTTCAAGCTCACCGTCATCCGACAAAAAAGTGGCATTGATTTCTTTTTTCGATCGATTCGAATGGAAGGACAAAGGTTCAAGTACAGACAACCGCGAATACCACCATTTTTCAGAAGACGACATGGACTTCGATTCCTGGGTTTCTAGAAGACCCATCTGTTCCTGATTGCGAACCAAGCGCCAACGAAGCGCCTTTTTCGAAACACACGGAACAGAATTATGCGGCAGGCCCTTGCCAACTCTATAGGGTGCGTGATTGTTACTTAAAGTTTCCGACGTCATGGTATCTGGAGTCCGCTCACCATCTGCTATTCGCCGAGAAAGTTCAATCGTTCCCCCGCAACGACATTGCTCGGACATGAAATTCCGGTGAGTTATGCAAATCATTATAGCCCTACGACGTGTCTCAGTCCCTTGTCCACGACATCATTGTGCACCAAAAACCGAAGATTCCCCATCATGGTTCGTGGCTACGGTGCAATTTCCTCCTGACGCACCCTCACAACCTCTTTTTGACCATTGATTGATGAATCCTCAATCGGGAATCTCTAGAATCGCTCCGCGGAGTTGTACGGTTACCGTCAGTTCGGATTTCTCCTTTGGAACGACCGTGGCATTTGCCTATCGGTCAGCCTCCACAAAAACCAGCATTTACGTACTTGGTTTTTTGCACTGGATTCCCATCCACCATGAACTGTGCTAACCACCCAACGACGACGAATCGTCCATGCCGCATATCCTTGCTCACATTTTGGGCACTCGTTGCCTTTTTGAGCTTTACGGGTGTGCCAGGGGTTTGGGGTCGCGACAACGATGATAACCATCCAGTACGGATACTTGTCATTGGCGGCGGAATGAGTGGCCTCGCCGCTGCCCGCCACCTGATGACCAACGATGCCTTTTCAGGTAAACTATCGATCGATCTGTTAGAAGCCAAAGCCGATCGATTAGGTGGTCGCTTGTGGACAGCACAAACTAACCAAGGGAACAAGATGGACTTGGGAGGAATGTTTTGGCACGGTATTGAATCCCCCGTCTTTGCTGCCTTGCAGTCCGAGCTCAACTTGACGACGGTGCCCACACAGGGTACCTCGCAAAATCCAGGTAAGGGTGGAGCCAAATGGATGTTGATGCACTCCAACGAGACGGTCCATGAACTCGATGAAGCTGCCATTGATCGACTTCCCGAGTTGGTTGGCCAGTGGAATAGTACCATGCAAAAGCTTGTCCGAGAGCATCTTTTAACAGTGGAAAACTCCACTTCGGCTGTGGGTCGACCCAAGGACCAAGACCCCACCTTGCTTTCACAATGGTCCAAGGATTTTATTGCTACTTTGCCAGAAGACGACCAGCGTCTTTTGCACTTTCAGTTGAACATGATCTTCAACTTGGATTTGGGTTTGCCAATGGAGCAATTGGCATTGGAAGGTCTCATGAATGGCTGGGATTGGAATTCTGGAACCGGTGACGACCACGTTTTGCTAAACGGCATGTCCAGCGTTGTCGAGGCCTTGGCCAAGGACATTATGATTCCGCGACCGGGAAAAACCACTCGAATCCACAAGGGGGAACGAGTCACCAAGATTAAATATACAAAAAACACATCCAAGTCCAACTGCAAGGTCCAAACCGAAAGTGGTCAAGTCTGGGAAGCCGATGTCTGCATTGTGACGCTACCACTTGGTGTAATGAAACGTCATCATACAAAACTCTTTGATCCTCCACTCGACCAATCGAAGCAAGAGGCCTTGCAGCGAGCTGGTGTAGGATCACTGAATTCTCTTGTCGTCCAATGGAATCGACCTGTTTGTGACGAGGACACTAGTGCCTATTATTTCCTCCCTGTACAACACGAGGATGCCTTTTCATCTTCGACTCTGAAACCCATGTCCAACAATCCCTTGTCACACGGATTCATTTGCTCGGGACTTTTCCGAACCGGTGATCCGACCATCACCCAATTTCATTTCTCTGGCTCTCCTTTTGTTCCGTCTGAAAACGCAACTGATGTTGCGGAACGACAAGAAGATATGCGTCAGTACTGGTCACGTCATGCTGTCGAAGTTATTCAACATGTCCTTGCCATGAAATCCAGTATCCACAATGAAACTCTCTGTGATGATGCCCACTCGTGCAGCACTGCTGCCAATACCGTCCACGAATCGGATATTGTCGATCTACTTTGGTCCGATTGGGTTCATGATCCTGATATTTTGGGTTCGTATTCTTCCGCCGCCACGGAAACCAATGGGAATGCGGATCGTCAAATTTTGGCTCGATCATCTGGATCCTCTCTTTTCTTTGCAGGCGAGCATACACACACCAATGGTCGTTATCAAAGTATCGATGGAGCTTTCGAAACTGGAGTACGGGCTGCACGAGAAGTCTTGGGGTCCATGGCAGCCCGGGAACTTTTGGGATCCATTGCCTACGTCTAGAACAAGAGTGGCAGATACCCTCCAATTTACAACCGTCGGGGGACGCCTCCTCCGACACGCGCTATACAGTAAATAGATTTGACTAGAGCCAAAAAATACTGTCTTGCCATGCATTTTTTTTATATACTCCTTCGAAGCTGTAGCCATAAGAAATGGACGGAAACTAGGAACTAATGGTTATGTGGATCGTCATTTTTGTCGCAAGCCTCGCTTTTCTTTGCCAGAGAGCACACTCACACCAAAGGTGTTATAAAGCAAAGTACGAAGCTGGAGTGCGGTAGGTCATCAGAGAAGTTTTGGCGTCCACGGCATCCGGGGAACATTTGGGATCTATTGCCAAGCATCTAGAACAAAAATGTAGCATACATGAGGTCGCTCCCCCGCCATGTGCTAAACTTTAAATGGATTTGACTGGCACCAAAAGGTTGTCTTGCCATGAAAAATTGTCCTCGTAGACTTCTCCGACAAGAGGAGATTGGTGAAAATTGCTGATACTACACGAGCCGGCAAGGTATTTGGATTTAGGACCTTTTCGACGAATGCACCGGTCAAGCCCACGATGCATAAATAAAAAGATTCCAGTGTGAATCAGAGGTCGCACAAAATCTGTGTTTTCTCCCACCACCACAAAACGGTGCCGTACCAACTTTTACCATCATGATGACTCTATCTCTTTTGGCACGACAACGCAAACATCTCTCTCGTCAACTCACACAAAAACACCTTCACAGTAGTGAAACCATCATGCCGAAAACAGTCAGTCATAATCCCTCCTTTTCGCACCACGATTTTGACAACGACTCCACTTCTTCGTCGTCATCATCATCGTCGTCTCCTCGGGATTCGCGGTTGTCGCGATGGTGGTGGAGAAGGAGCGAAGATCATCCTTCCACCACCACCACCACCATTTGGAGTCGAACTCGAATGTCCGAGCAAAAGGATCATCCGCGCCATGCACAACAACGACGACTCCGTTCTTTTCATCGTGGCGTCATAACAACAACATCGCCACGACTCCTCCAGGATGATCCTCACACAAATCACGACACCAATCATCATAAGAATGGTCGTCGCCGTTTGTTTTCTACTGATACCCCTCCAAAATCCGCCACCAAGCAACGAGTAGGAATGATTCGACTACCACAACAACGTAACGACAAGGCACCAAACGACACCATGATGGAACCATCACTGCATCATGGGGATACGAATCCCAACAACCACCATAGCATCGACACCATAACTCCTGGTGGCCTCCTTTTGTTGTTGGACGACAATGACTTGACATCATATCCTCTTCCTCTTTCTCCTCTTCCTGGTGAGTTGCAAGAGGAACAGAGGAAGAATGCCTGGAGGTTGACGACGGTTGCTCGTAGTAGAGAAGGTGACACAATTGAGGCTGTGGTACCACCATTGGAGCTCGAATACAAGAGACTTGGTGAAAGCCACTTCAATACCTCTATCCATATCACACGGGACCACCGCGACGATGACAATGATCTGGATCCTCCTGATGTGTATTCCTCGTCTTCCTCCTCCTTGACAGATTCCCATGATGATTCCTTTTCTCGACTTTCATCTTCCATGCGTCATCTCCATTCCCATGACCAAGACGACGAGGAGGAGGCGGGAGACGAAGAAGAAATGCCGTTTTCCTCACATGACGAATCTTCATTGCTATCAATCACATCTTGGTTGATGGGAGACCACGACGAGAAGCTGGATGGACGAACAAAAACAACGAGTACTACTCATTTTGATCGATCAGCAGGTCGATGCATCATTCAGCCAAACTCTGTGCCCTATGCCCAATTGTGCTTTGATCCACAAAGCAACAACCTGGTAACACTCATGGAGATTAGCGTTACATCCAACATGGGAACGCAGTCCAAGCGCCTCTGTATTATTCATTCTACGAAAGAACAAGCAAGAAATGACGATGAGTATGGCAACGATCCCAAAAATTGTTCAAGAACAGATAGCTCCACTGTCAGTGTCAGGTCCTCTTCCTCGTTCTACGACGAAGAGACATTTCCTGTTTTTCCCAGTGTTCCACCAGAGTCACCAAAAGTCAAGGAGCGGTACGATGAACCCATCATCCTTTCCACGGTAAATTATCAAGACTCGTGGTGGGAAGAAACAGATATTGGTTTGTATCTACTCCATGAGTGTCAAGATCCCTGGGATTCGACCAACAAGGCCGACTGTGGATGCTCGGAAGCTGTCAAGAAGTTGCTAACAGTTTCCAAATGTCTCATCTATCGAGCAAAAAGCTCTGGCCGTGATTGTTCGACCGACTGGAAAAGTTCCCATGAGCCATTCACCGGACTTGCTTATAGTTTTCTCAACGATATCTAATTTTACAGTTAATTCCAAGATGTAACATATTGATTGCTAGGGCTTAGTCCACATGCATTCACGATTGGGGTTACTGGTCTGCTTCGCCTGATCGAACTCTCAGATTGGATTCTTGCGGATGGGTAGAAAACTGCCGAAAAATGTGGAAACTTGTAGATCGTTCCTTGCCATTCTCCCCCAAGGATTTGGAATTGCGCATTTTGGCTTTCCCACTGAGAGTGCGTTCATTCCACGACAATGATGTGCCTTCAGGTAGCATCATGGAGTGACGACTTCTCGGAGAGGTTGCAACAAACTGCCCCCCTCTTCCTCGTCGATGGCCTTTCGATTCGTCCGTCCTGTGGTGGACGATTTCGAGAAGGTCACGTAATTCTTCACTATCGTCGTTTCCAAAATGGGGAAGAGGTTGCTTGAGTTGATCAGTTCCACAAATATGAGCAACTGTCTGTGCCCATTGGAATGCAATGTCCTTCTTCAAATGTCCACAAACCTCATCCTCGGCACGAGATTCCTGTGCATGCGATTCAACTTCATTGAGATCTGAGTAAAAGCGAAGCATCAGAGTTCCGTGTTTCGATATGAGCTTGAGCCGATCCTCCTTCACTCTAGCCCATCGGAGTGCTCGTGATTCGGTGTGCACCTCAACTTGTGAATGCTTGAGCCAAAACTCGGAAGGAACTTGATTCGCGACATCCATATTACCTTCATTTGCTTCCAGATGCGAAACATCAAGCAGAGGCATATCTCGTTCAACGTAGACTTGGGTGACATCAGTGAGGTCTAAGTGCCCAACGACCTTTCGGCCTTCCGCAACGTCCACGAGGCGAAGACCCTTGCCGCCCTTGGTGGCTTGCAACGCCAATCGAAGGGCCTCCTTTTTCCGGCGTTCTTGAGTATCTTTCTCAATCTCAAAGTAGACGATTTCGTACTCGGTAATGACTACATCAACTGTAATCCATTGCTTGAGGAGTGGGTATAGACGACGGTCGCAACGGCGCATACTTCGAATCAAACGTGCGTTTGGTGCGATGAACACGGACTCGTCGTTCTGTTCTTCGGCTAGGCGATCGTCATCAACTTCAAACTCAAAACTTTTGAGAGCCGAGAGTCTTGTCGGAACATCTTGTGCATCTTGTTCGTGAACAGTTGGGAGGTCTCTATCACTGGAAGACTCGCTAAATAGATTCGACATTGACTTGACAGGTTTGCCAAGCTTTCCAGCCAGGATGATACCTTGACATTCTGCTGAAAGGCGTGTGTATTGTTCTCCGTTGAGCTTGTAGAGAGGAGTGGGAGGGCCTTCTGGGTTCACTTGTTGGGCATCCTGGGCATGTAAATCTTTGACACTGCGAGATTGTGTGACTGCATGCGACGGCAAGCGTTTTGATGGTTCGTCAACGATTTCCAAACCGAGCATGGCTTGGAAAAGTTCTCCGCTGAAATGGCCATACCTCTCAACCAGATGGGGAAATTGATTTATGGCCCGTTGCCACAACTCCACCATGGTCCTGTTTTCATCAAAATTGTCATCGTGACCATGGTTGCCAGTCCCATCATGGCCGTGGTTATGATTATGATTCTTGTTCTCCTTACCGAGGGCTTGGTGTGCACTGGCATCGGAACCTCCCTCCTTCGTTGCGTCACGTGTAATCCATTTCTTGACGATGAGTTTCGCGATCTGAAAACGAAGCACGCGTAATGCGATCAGCGCCGTAAACGGTTCTATCTTTCCGAGACCTCCGAAAGTCCGGTAACCCCAAAAAGGGCAACATTGAAGGTATGGATCATCCTCCGCGCCCTTCGTAGACGACCCGTAAGAATCAGAATTGCCAGCATTGCTGGTATAGGAATCTGATTCTCCAGCCAACAATCGATCAAGAAAACGGCGGTACCCTTTTTCGTTGGCCTCGTCATCACAGCACCGTCGAGATTCGGCCACAAAAAGCAAAGTTAGGCAGGCAACAGTCAAGAAAATGTCGATGATCGTTGCTCCAAGAACAGCCATTTCCGCAGGAGATTTGCTCTTTGATGAACATACGGACCACATCGCCAGCGTTGCAACAACAATGAATATAACATACCATCCTGTTTCCCACCAGAACGAGGCATGCAGTCGAAGATCCCAAGTGTTTTCACTCTCTGCGTAAACTCTGAGGGCGGCATTGAAGGCTTCGACGCGCATTCCAATGAGGAAGAAGACGACAATCGAGCCGAACACGTGACTGATAAGTGGGTAACGCTCACTCATGAACATATCATATAACCCTTTCTTTATGCTCGTAGGACGAAGTCGTTGCCATATTTTCATGTACCAAGGGTCTTCCCAGATGTACTGTGATCGAAGGCTTTCAAACTCACTTTTTCTAATTACACCGATATCACTCAGGTCGTCCCCATCCTTGCCAGTATCAATCGTCGAATAGTCAACATCGTTTCCTGGATTTTGCTCGAAGCTGTCATCGTCGCATGTAACCTTCAACTCATCAGAAAAACCCACTGATTTCCTAACGACATCGAGGTCAGAGCTATCATTGGCGGTCAGTTGAGCTTTCCAGAGATCGACCGATCTGATGGGTTGCTTGGACGCTTTTTGTATTTCAATTTCCGAGCCCCTGGCGTCTTCGTCCATTTGACTCCAAGTCTGAATAATGCTAGAAGCCGAAACTGACTTCCTAGCATGGGCACGACGGTTGGCAGATGGCATGCCTCCTTCCAAATCGTTGAGTGCACTGTCGTCCTTAGACATCAAGGCTAGACACTCTAGCGCAGATTGCTGCCCTGACGGAATGGTATCGCTCTGGGTGAAGCGCAAGGCTGGCGGAGACATCGCCAGAACCGAATCCGAAAGAGACTTCCTGCGGGTGGGACGGCGTTCCCTCGTAAAATCTTCTCGTTCTATAAATCGGGCATGTGCTTTCTCTCGGCGTAATTGTGAAGTGTCCATTTTGACCAATTCTGCCAACAGCGCCGAGTTGAAATTGGAATTCCTGGCCATGTTGATGTCCAAAGGTGCAGTAATGGCTGGTTGCGACGATCCAGTTTCATTTCGTTTCTCCAAAGAGGACACCTTAGACAATAGCAAGGATTTCTCTTGTTTGAATCGGTCCGTTGACAGCGATCCTGAGGACACCGTTGGAAATGTCGACAAGTCTCCGCCCTGGCCATGCGAAAACTTGTCTTTGTTGTCAAGAAATGCAGCACCAGAAGACTTGCACTTTTCCTCGTTTGTTTTCATACAAATGATCGATTCATCCAAATCTTCCGCAAACGTAAGTTGTACTTGCCTTCGTTTCTGTCGTTTCTGGGCTTCCTTCAGCCTATGGAAGGCCAATGCTTCATTCAAGTGTTCTTGGTTGATAAGGTGCCCCATCGATGTGCATAATGTATACTGTGGAAGAACCTTTGCCAACACAAAGACAAAAATGGCATAGCAACCAAGAATGATCACAAGATAGTAATATGGTTCCACTTTATCCAGGTTCTCCCAAAACATGAGAACGATCGCAAGGGCAATCGCATAACCAAACTGCATAAATTGAATCAGGGCAATCACGAGATGTGGCTCGCTGTACCAAAAGAGCTGGAGTTGTCGTCGGGTACCGACCTGGTCGTCAATGTCGCAATGCTTCACTTTGCTGAGGAAGTTACGATTCCGATGTAAATAAGACTTTCAAAAACAAATAGGGAATGGGTCGAAGTGATCAACTTACAGAATGGTTTCAAAAATTCGAGTCATCTTGAGATACAGCATGACACAAACGATAATGAAAACGATCAACATCGAAAAGAACATTGCAAATAAGCAATTTCCCACCATTTCTGGACTTCCAGTGGTGTTGGCAACCATTCCAGTGATGAAATACATCAAATTGAACCCTCCTGTCAACAGCAGCCAGGCTGTACCGTTGACATGCACCATGTGCATCAATACTGTCTCTTCGGATCGCTTCAAGTACTCCGACACTTTGAACGTCAAGGGCAAGTTGTTGTTTTCCAAAAAGTGGATACGGAGTTGATGAAATCGAACCTGTAGAAGCAAGCCCATGTAGCGGCTCCGCAGTCCTGGGTACCGTATGGCAGTCCAAATCTTTCGGAAATATTTTGGCACTTTCTTACGAACAGCAAAATAGGCCTTTTGGACTCGATCAAACTCTTCTCGAATCTCGATGTAATGATCCAGTTCCAAATATTCTGTCTTGACCCACATTTTGTCAGAGACTCTTCGTGTAGCGATGGCACACAGCATACTTTGAAAGGCATTGAAAATAGCCGCATAGAACAAGGCAAAATGAACTTCCGCAAAAATCTCTTTCCGTTCTTTATACTTCAATTGGTAATATCTCAACAACAAAAACACAAAGAGTTCGACAAGTCCAAGGGTTGCCACTAGCGGGAAAAGGCGTGAGGACTCACAAAGATTCATGCAACAAGCATTCCTTTGGCCCCCTTACATTCACTGTAAGTAGTCTCCAGGACCACTTTAAAAAACGGGCGATGTTTGGCCTCATGATCCAAACGATGTCGAACCACTTCTACTAACAAAATCAAGCCGAGTGTCAACACAGCCACACTCAACACAGTGTAATCTAGAGCTTCCTCTTCCTTCTTGCCGTATGCTTCGACAAGCCATCGGTCTTCGTTCCAGATATCCATAGTGGGTGGAACACAACTGGTACAAGTATTTATGATTTATGAGTTGGGTTGCGCTACCAAGATTTTACATGATTTTACTACATTTTCGTCGACAAAAGTGAGTGCGTGAGAATAAACGTGCGATGGTTGGAGCTGGACTCCAGAATGACAAACTTGAACTTCCAGAGGCGAATGTCATAAATTCCTAAATGCTACCGCTACTAACATTAGTAATTTAACAGTGAAAAGGATGGGATATACCGGAAGAAGGAAACAATAGCCAATCAGATCCTACATTCTCGATGAATGCGTAGTTCATTGTAATAAGAATTAACAGAAAGCAGCCTTCCTTACTATTATTACATAGCTGCAGAAGGTGGCCGGTTTCGAATCCCGAGGTTGTGAAAAGTGAACAGCCCAGGAAAGCCAATTATTGAACGGCATAGTAAGGTCTTGATATCTACATATGTATTTCCCAAGTAATATATAAACCAAAGATTTTTCGACGTGTGATGTGGACGGGCTGGCAACATCATGATACTTGCGCTCACCAGGCACACCCAGATAGGAGAAGCAACGCCTGACATTGTGGCGGCAAGCACCTTCGTTCAGCGTTGGCAATCCATGCATCTGTCAGCACAGGTTCACATGAAAACAACAAACGACAAAAAAATGCCGTGAAATCTAACTTTGGCTCACTCTCTTTCTAAACGTGTAGCGAGAATGTTCTGTTATCATGACAACCTCCAACTTCGATCAAGCAACGGTATTACCTATAAAAAGGACACGATCTGGCGGCTTCCTTTTGCTGTGTTGCTGGACTCCTTCTTTCTTGGGAACGGTTGTGGCAGGATGCCACCAACTACTTCCGTTGTCGTCAATAGTTATGGCCAGCAATTATGCATCTTTTCACATTTGCTTCACTTTACAATATAAATCCACCAGATTTGTTTTTTCTTTCTAGGGAGCTGCCCTTGTCTTATACTTGGAATTGCAAGGTGCGATGATCTTTTGCTCCTAGGCTAAAGTTCATTATTTGAAGCTCACTGACTGCTGCGAGTCGTTGTACTATGACGCTATCAAATGACAACCACCAGAGTTGCTGAAAGGTTGCCGAGCTGACAGCCAGTGCAGCTTGCTCCAATATGATCAGAATGAAAAACAACTGCCATTTTTTCAGTAAAGCTCCCACAATTTCATGAAGTAGCCAAAAACTGTGGCGGAGACGATATGGTGGCATTGTCCTCTCTGATAACTTTTCAGAAATCACTGAGATGCCGGGATTTGAAAAAATAATAATACAGAATGATGGCTCTGGAACTGTCATAAGTTTCTAATTGTTTTCGTATGTCTCACCTTCGAACAAGAACGTTATGGCCGTCGTTGTTCCTACGACTTTATATTCTTGCGAGAGCTTTTTCCAAGAGTCATGTCAGGTTTTCTTTGCAATGTGTAGATTAGGAGGTACTGGCACTATATTGCATCAGTAGTGAAGGTTTGATACGACTAGGGTTGAGTGAATGAAATTTCATCATTTGGGTCACCAGGTCCTTTTCCATATGGAAGGGCCTCTCCTCTGCGTCCTTCAACTGTTGGGGGTTGGACTCTTGCTCACCGATAGAACTACTACGCCGAAAAAGGCGTAAACTTGTTGCTCGCGCGATACCAACGTCGCCATAAGATTTGGAATACCGCAACGTAGGCTTTGGAATGGGAGGTCGTCCATTGACTAAAGGTAGAGTATCGCGTTCTGACAGATTGAGGTTTTCACTGGGAGGAGCAATTACACCAACGCTCCCTGCTCTGCCGCGACGATACCCGCCTTTAGCTTCTTCCGTTCTGTGGTGAACGATTTCGAGATAGTCTCTTAATTCTTCACAGCTGTTGTCTCCGAAATGGGGGAGCGGCTGCTTGAGTTGATCAGTTCCACAAATATGAGCGACTGTTTGTGCCCACTGAAGCGCAATGTTCTTCTTCAAATGTCCACAAACCTCATCGTCTGTTGACCTGTCACCACGCGCTTCAACGTCATAGAGATCTGAGTAAAAGCGAAGCATCAGAGTTCCGTGTATCGAAATAAGCTTAAGCCGGTCCTCCTTCACTCTCGCCCATCGCAGTGCTCGTGATTCCGTGTGGACCTCCACTTGAGAAGGCTTCTGCCAATACTCAGACAGAACTTGGTTCATTACGTCCAGGTTTACTTCGTTTGCTTCCAGGTGCGAGACATCAAGAAGAGGCATGTCTCGTTCAACGTAGACCTGGCTGACATCAGTGAGGTCTAAGTGCCCAACAACCTTTCGGCCCGCCGCAACGTCAATGAGGCGAAGACCTTTGCCGCCTTTGGTGGATTGTAACGCCAATCGCAGTGCGTCCTTCTTCGTACGCAGCTCATCTGATAAACGCTGCTCGTCAACAACATTCTCAATCTCGAAGTAGACAATTTCGTAGTCTGTGATGACCACATCAACCGTAATCCATTGCTTGAGCAGTGGATAGAGACGGCGGTCGCAACGGCGCATACTTCGAATCAAGCGAGCGTTCGGTGCGATGAACATGGACTCATCGTTCTGTTCTTCGACAAGGCGATCGTCGTCAACTTCAAACTCAACACTTTTGGGGACTGAAAGTGTTGGAAAATCATGGTCCTCATCTCCTGAATCTTCATGAAGCGTTGGCAGGTTACCATCATTAGGTAAATTCTCAAAGAGATTCATCATGGATTTCACCGGCTTTCCGAGCTTTCCGGCAAGGATTATACCCTGACACTCTGCCGATAAGCACGAGTATTGCTCTCCATTGAGCTTATAGTGCGGAT
Source organism: Nitzschia palea (assembly GCA_019593585.1). Classification (NCBI taxonomy): domain Eukaryota; phylum Bacillariophyta; class Bacillariophyceae; order Bacillariales; family Bacillariaceae; genus Nitzschia; species Nitzschia palea. The sequence goes on along the minus strand of SWEM01000224.1, from coordinate 27,962 downwards.
TGGGGTTGTCATCTGGTTTATCTGATACCGCATCTTGGACCGCCCTAGGCAGGTCATTGACACTTCCCGACGTTATGGCTTCATAATTTGCCAGACATTTTGTTAGGCCGTCATTGACTTCCAAGCCGAGCATGGCTTGGAGAAGTTCAGCGCTAAAATGGCCATACTTCGAAACAATTTGAGGATGTTGATTTATAGCCCGTTGCCATAACTCAAGTATGGTGCCTTGTTCGTTATGAGTGTGTCCATGGTCATGCTGTTCTCCCCCGTGGTGCTCATGATCATTGTCTTCTTTACTGTGTTCTTGCTCGTTGCTAGAATGGGAAGCCGTGTACTTGGTCTTGCCATTCTTCAATTTATTGATGACAAACTTTGCTGCCTGGAAACGGAGAACTCGAAGGGCGATAAGGGCTGTAAATGGTTCTATGTTTCCGAGCCCACCGAAAGTACGGAAACCCCAAAATGGGCAGCATTGTTTGAAAACATCATCGTCCGTGTAAGTGGACCCATAAGAGTCAGAATGTTCTTGGTTTTCAGTACCAGCATTGCTGGCGTAAGAGGCTGACTCTCCAGCCAACAATCGATCAAGAAAACGTCGATACCCGAATTCGTAGTTGGCCTCGTCATGGCAGCAACGCTGGGTATCAGCCACAAAAAGCAGAGTCAGACAGGTAACAGAAAGAAAGATATCAATTATGGCTGCTCCGAAGACAGTTTTTTCGGCGAATGATTTATGTGTCGAAGGGTGTACAGACCACATGACAAGGGCTGAAACCACAATGAATAGCATATACCACGTTGCTTGCCACCAGAACGAGGCATTCAGGCGGAGCTCCCAAGTGTTCTCGCTCTCGGCATATATTCCGAGAATAGCGTTGAAGGATTCGACTCGCATTCCAATGAGGAAGAAGACCACAATCGAGCCGAACACATTGCTGATGAGAGGATAACGCTCACTCATGAACATGGCATGCAATGCGTTTCTAATGCTCGCAGGACTAAGGCAATGACGCATTTTGACGTGCCACGGTTTTTCCCAATGGCACGGGGATCGAACGTTTTCAAAGTCATTGCGTTCGACTGCTCCAACATCGCTCAAGTCACCCACAGACTTGCCAGTATCGATGGTTAAATCGTCATCGGCTTGAGGCTTTTTTATTACGCTATCATCGTCTTGTGGCGCTTCCAAATCGTCGGAAAACCCCACGGCCTTCTTACCGGCAAGTTGGTCATCATTGTCGGAGAGCCATTGATAAACTTCGGAATCGACTAATCTACGAGGCTGCTCGGTCTGCAGTTGCGCGTTGCAAATCGAAGGAGCAACGCTTCGCTGGTCAAGTGAGGCCACCTCAGCGTGGTAATCCGGCGATTGAGGACGTTCCGAGCTTTTTCCTGTACACTCGATTGTCTCGTCCCGCAGCGGTGATATGCTTCGACGTCTTTCGGGCGACACGCTTCTGGGAATAGGGTCTGTTACTGAAAAGTCCTTCCAAGATTGAATCACTGCAGATGCTGATACGGATTTACGACGGTTGTGGCGCTTTTGAGAGAGTCGTTCCTTTCGTAGACGTCGATGAAGCTCCACAGGATCGTCTGTCGTCTTCTGGCTTGTGTTGTACTCCGGTCCCTCTTTTGAAGATGGAGTGCCATCTTGCCAGGTCTGGATTACGTCCGAGAGGGAAGCCGATTTTTTTCGATTGTGGCGAGCCAGGGTTTTGGGTTTCTCCATCATTGCAGGTGGCGCAGATTTGATTTGCTTGCTGCTGTCGTCTTCCATTTGACTCCAAGCTTGAATTATACCAGAGGCTGAAACCGACTTCCTACGGTTAGATCGGCGTTTGGCAAGTCGAGAGCCACTATCCTCGCTGTCTAGTGCTGTGTCATCCTTGGACTTTGCCACGGTGGGTTCGGGCATTGCTTGCGATCCCGGTCCTGATGGAGAGGTATCCTTTTGGAAGAAGTGCAAGGCGTTCCCCATGAGATGCATCGCTTGAACCCCATCCGAAACCGACTTCCTCCTGTTGGCACGACGTTGTCGGATAGAGTCTTCTCGATCTGATAAACGTGCTTGTGTCCTTTCTGGCAGTTGCTGTCGTAGTTGTGAAGTATCCATTTTAACCAATTCTGCCAACAACGCCGAATCAACCATGCTTTTTTGTCTGGCCATGCGGAAGCCGGTACTCGAAGGTGCCGAAATGGCGGAATCCGATTCTGATCCAGACATGTTCTCCGAGGAAGACACTTTTCGCAGAAAAATGGACTGCTCCTGTTTGGATTGGATGTCCGACACCGATCCGGAGGACACTGTTGTAGCTGTCGATAATCCCCCACTATCCCGCTCCCTCTTGAACAACCCCAACCCTTCTTTGCAATCAAGAAATGTACCACCTGCCGCTTGGCACTTTTCTTTCATTTTCATGCAAATGATCGATTCGTCCAAATTTTCTCCAAAAGTCAGTTGTACCAGCTTTCGTTTCTGCCGTTTATGGGCATCGTTCAGTCGATGCAAGGCCAATGCTTCATTCAAGTGTTCCTTGTTCACAAGGTGTCCCAACGAAGTGCACAATGTATATTGTGGGAGAACCTTTGCCAAAACAAAGACAAAAATGGCATAGCAACAAGCAATGACCAAAAGATAGTAATATGGTTCCACTTGGCCCAGGTTCTCCCAGAACATGATAACTATCGAGAGGGCAATCGCATAACCAAACTGCATAAATTGAATTAGGGCGATCACCAGATGTGGCTCACTGTACCAAAAGAGCTCACGTTGTCGTTGGGTGCCAATCTTGTCGTCAATGTTGCAATGCTTCAATTTACTAAGTTGTCATACGAGGACAGGTGAGAGTTTGAAAACGAACATGCAACCACCGAGGTCAAGAGTCATAAACTTACAGAATGGTTTCGAAAATTCGAGTCATCTTGAGATACAGCATGACACAAACGATAATGAAGCTGATCAACATCGAAAAGAATATTGCAGCTAAACAATCCCCCACAATTTCCGGACTTCCAGTGGTGTTGGCAACCATTCCAATGATGAAATACATCAAATTGAATCCTCCAGTCAACAGCAACCATGCTGTACCATTGACATGCACCATATGCATGAATACTGTCTCTTCGGATCGCTTCAAGTACTCCGACACTTTGAACGTCAAGGGCAAGTTGTTGTTTTCCAAAAAGTGGATACGGAGTTGATGAAATCTAACCTGCACCAGCAATCCCATGTAGCGGCTCCGCAGTCCGGGGTACCTTATGGCAATCCAAACCTTTCGGAAATATTTTGGCACTTTCTTACGAACGGCAAAATAGGCCTTTTGGACTCGATCAAACTCTTCTCGAATCTCAATATAATGATCAAGTTCCAAATGTTCGGTCTTGACCCACATTTTGTCAGAGACTCTTCGTGTCGCAATGGCACACATCATACTCTGAAAGGCATTGAAAATGGCAGTATAGAATAAGGCAAAATGAACTTCCGCAAAAACCTCTTTCCGTTGTTTATATTTCACTTCGTAATATCTCAATACCAAAAATACAAAGAGTTCGACAAGCCCAAGCGTTGCCACTAGCGAAAAAACGAGTGAGAAATCGTCAACACCAACGGAGCTAGCGTTGCCTTGTTCCCCTTACATTCACTATATGTCGTCTCCAAGACTACTTTGAAATACGGCCGGTGTTTGGCCTCATGATCCAAACGATGTCGAATCACTTCGACCAAAAGAATAAGTGCGAGAGTCATCACTGCCACACTCAAAACAGAGTAATCCAAAGTTTCCTCTTCCTTCTCGCCATCGGCGAGCCATCTGTCTTCATTCCAATCTTCCATGGGTCCTTGGAACAAAAGCAAAACAAAACGAAACTATGAATCGTTGTGATACGAAGTCCAGCAGTGTCAAAATAGGAAAAATGATTTGATACGCGTTTCCAGCTTCACAATGACGGGTAGTAGTAGTTTTTATGAGTGAGCCACCTATTTTGACGAAGCTTTTCGAGGACGTTCGGGCCATGTTGGTTGTGGGTATGGTCCATTGATATGATACGGTACCGGGTAAACTGGTACCAGGTACAGTACCTGGTACTTGTACGTGGTACCAGGGATAAATAATGTTTCTCCCACCGAGAGGGCATATAACTTGGCTGCCTAGCACACGTATTTTGATTGGTGGGGAAGTAAGTATTTATGGGCCTTATTGCCCGACCTCCTCCTCACATTTTTCACGAAGTTTTTCATTTTTCTATTCGAGTGATATTGAAATGTAACGGTTTTCACCCGTAGTCGGTTGAGGCAACGGCCATGTGGGCTAAGTAACCAACTTCTACTACAAATCCAATGGGAGGAATATTACAATTCCATTTGTAGGCTAACCACACCCTCATCAACTCTGTGTGTGAAGAGTGGATTCAGCATGTTGGTTCATTCTTTATTATTCGGAGTACCAAACCGGCATTCTGTGTCATAGGGATCAATCATGGCATGAATATGCCGCAGAGCACACTCACTGAACGCAGACTTGTCGAGCGGTGTATTGTCTCCAGGGACAGAATTGGCTGGAGTTCTTCCATATCCACCCTCCAACACAGAAACGACACGACCTTGACAACAAATGTCGGCAATCTCCAAAACCTTGCGGGTAGTCCAAGCATAGTCTTCCGGTTCCAGATCAATGCCCATCCTTTCTCTGGCTCCAAATTCATGTTTGGCATTTCCAACATCTCCTCGACATGCATCGAATCCGGCACTGATCAAGATGAGATCGGGGTTGAATGCTCGCAACGCCGGTAGTAGCCGATTTTGAATTGCCTTTCGGTACGCGATGCGGCCACCCGTGGGGTTGGGAGAAGGACTGGGTGCCGCCGAAGATCCAGGGGACGCTCGTGGATCACTTTCCGTGTCGCTATTGCCTCCTTTGGGAGTACCGCTTTCAGACCCATCGTCGCTTTCCCGAGAAGAGCGTTGCCTGGTCCGATGTCGAGTGTTGTGCGAGGCTGCACCTCCGGACTCCTTTTCCTTCCATAGTGGAGTTATTGGGACATTAATAATATTCAGTGCAACATCATCTTCGTCACCTGTTCCGGGATAAAACTTGTACTGGAAAGACTTGGTTTCCCGCTTTCCTTTGCGCTCATTGTCGAATAGATGGATAGAAAAGAAAAACAGCTTTCCTGGATCATGGCACTTTCGAACAATCTCTTCCGTACCGTTGCCGTGGTGAACGTCTAGATCAACAATAGCACAGCGTTCGCAAAGAAGACGCTCGTCGGAAATGGCATGCATGGCACCAGCAGCTATGCTGTTGAAAATGCAAAAACCGCACGATTCTCCGTCGGCTAATAAGCCATTAATTCCAGCATGGTGGCCAGGTGGTCGTACCAAGCAAAACGCATTTCGATTCCTTCCAATCAATACACAGTCAACGGCATGTTGGACAGCACCGGCGGCACGGCGAGCAGCTCGAAGTGATCCGACACTGAAGGATGTATCTGAATGCTGACCCAGTTTAATGCTAGACTCGGCTACCTTGGTCATCGATCTTTGAACCTGGTGGAGAGGTGTTAGAACCAGGCGCAGCAAACACGTAAAATCCACAATATTATCTTACCATTGGAGTAAATGGAACCACAGGAGGCTTTTTGGCCACTTCCTCAGTAGTATCGCTATCCCCATTGAGCTCCTTGTTTTGACGTTCCAGGTCCTTACTCAGTTCGTTAACAAAATTGAGATACTCTGTACTATGGATCCGGCTGAGGAGATCCAGTTTGGCCCTTTCGAATTCTTGCGATATGGTAATTTCATGCTCAAGTACTCGTGATCCAGACCCTGTCAACGTTTCCAGAATGCTAGTAACCCGACCCGGATTTTCCCAGTCGCTTGCAGATTTAGGTATATGTTCCAGGCATTCGGGGTGGTGTAGTACCAAGGTTCTTGACTGCGTTGAGAGCATCAAAAGATTCGCCCTGGCTTGTTTTCGCTCCTCCATTGAATCCTTCAACACCCTTCTCTGCTCCTTGGTCAGTCGTTTGCGTTGGGCTATGAGTTTCCTAAGTTCGATAACTGAATTATCTTCGTCGTGAAATCCATCAGCGGCAACTTCGATAGGGCGCTTGAATTCTTTGCTCCAAACAGCTGGTCGCGCTCCATTGTCCAACAAAACTGTCGCCACTGGCATTCCTCGGCTACCCGCACGAAGTGCCCAATGTAACGGTGTTTCGCCTCTGTCATTCTTTGCGTCTATCCCAGAAACAAATTGTGAGACGTGAAAAATATGGATATGGCAGGAATGGTGATTGTAACGTTCCACACTTCGTACCTTTTGGACTCGCCTTGAACAGTAAATATTCAGCTGTCGACTTGTCACCCGCTCTGGCTGCCCAATGCAAAGGAGTATTGCCATTAGAATCTGCCACCGACACATCCGCTCCGGCATTTGCCATCATTCTAACAATTTCCGTGGCAATGCTTGAATTCTGTGGATCCTTGAGGCACAATGCACACGCCGAATGTATTGGACAATATCCCTTGCTGTCAGAACGTTGAAAGAATTCTCGGGGGCGCGAGATTAATTCACTTTGAATGATTGCCAAGTCCATTTCGCAGACAGCCTTGTGAAGTGGATTGCGATTAAAGGCAGCACCAGGTCCACAGACCGCATGTCCACTGGAGGAAGAGGCATATGGTAATGCAGCTAGTGCTAGATCGGGAGGACTAGGAAGATCCAACTTTGACAATTCCGGTCCCTTCTTTTTTTCCTCGCTGGAAAATAATGCACGAAGTTTCGGGTAACCAAAGTGAGATCGACAACGGCATCAATTTTTGGGCATAATCCTAGAATGAATACCTACCTGACCAGTGCCGCAAGCTGTCCTTCCCAAGGTGTTTGGGGCGAATTACCCCCGTCTTTTCGTCGTTTTTGCTGTGCCTCGTATGAAACTCCCAGAGATTCTGGATTTACAATTTGCAGAGACAAGCCAAACCCTTTTGGTCGATTCGCTTGACCACTCGGTATGATCGGTGGCGCTGGTATCTCACTCATATGCATCTTGGCGGATGATTCTGTTTCTTCCGGAGGAGGTGTGGCAGTGCCATCTTCCGACCCGAATTTGAGACCTCCACCAAATCCATCAAATCCTGCCACTCCGGCCAACATACGAGCGGCAGCAATTTCGGCCAGCTTTCGTTTTCCACAGGCAGCGGGTGAAGGTTCCGGAAATTTTCCTCTCTTGCTTGCCGCGTCAGGTTCGGGGGCTACAATCTTCATTGGGAAGCCAACAGGCTTGCTGGAGGAGAAGGTATAGTCATTGGCTGGAGCGGAGGTCGAGGCATACGTAGTAAAGCCATGAGACGAACCGAATAGGTTGGCCTTGGCTGGTTCTTGTGGTTTGACAAAGCCATCTTCGTATGCGTTATCGGCCGCATTATTAATATCCGTTGATAGATTGGCAATCAAATGAGCCGCTGACGTGACTCCGGGGCGTTCTGGTGGCGAAGATTTGATAGAACTACTAATTCGCTTTTTCTTTCCAGAAGTAGATCGACTTCCAGTTCCCATGGCCACATCGTCTACCTCGGTGCCTCCCCCCTCCACGACCTTTTGTAACTTTTGAAAGTATTTTTGAGCATGAGTTCTAGTCTGTACAACCGTTCGAGTTTTGACTTTGGCTGCCACCTTCTTCCATTCCTTCCCATACATTTTTAATGCACTCAGAAACGCCTCGTGCTCTTCTTTCGTCCATCGCCCAGTAGCTTCCTTACCAGTTTCGACAACTTTGCCGGAAGCCCCCCCTTTGCCTTTTTTGCCCTTGGGTGTAGGGCCATCACCACCAACTCCAATGGCAGAATGGTGCGCGTCCATCCCCACACTTCCCGACATATGAAGCATGTGATCATCATCTTCCAAATCATCATCATCCTCGTCATCTCCGCCACCATCGTCACCATCATCGTCGTCGTCATCATACGGATCATACGTATTGTGTGATCGCTCCCCACCCTCCCCGTTGGTTAAATCCAAAAACTTGGTATGCCGTGGAGCGGGTACCGGAGGTGGTGGGGGTGTGGGTGCATCTTCAAATTGATACGTGTCTGGATCCATGGGCGTTAACGTCCTCGCATGAAAGACTGGACAGCTAGCTGTTTTCCGAAGGCAACCGCCAGAGTACAAGATTGGGTGGTAAAGTGATTTTTTCAATGTAGTGAATATAGGAGTATGTCGAAAATAGGTGGCCGACTAAATCCCAAAATATCCCTGTCACTGATCCAAAGTCTTCCAAGATATACTCAAACAACTGGGGACTGCTGAAGGCAACAAACATAACCCAAGTGTCAGTTATCTTTGCCATGAAGGAAGGGGTGTACCACGCGATAGATAGACATGTCCAAAATGTTCTCTTGAAACGATGGCATCGTCTAGGGGTCATCAGAAATAATTCCGCTACGAACGTTTCCCCAAGGCGCGGCGCGTTGGATCAAAAGATACTACTGACGTCTACGCGAATCTCCGTAGCGACGTCCAAGAATTTTTCGTTCAAAGACATTTTGAAAGATTCCATGTGCTTGTTTCGCTCCCTTTCTAGTCAGACTTTTGAAAACATCATCAAGACACTACTAACCTTTCAATATGGTTCCTTGTGAAAAGAAATGTTGAAAATGATGGACAATCACCTTCTTTCTAGCCCCAAAGGAGGGAAGGATTCTCCGTTACAACCACTTGTGATTGTTCTTGGCGACGATTTCTGGTGTCGTAAATTTAGAACGCCTCGCGCCGTACCTGGTACTCCGCTGTGTACGAGTTTCGGCGCAGCAACTGATGTGGGCATTCCGATCCCCTGCGACCGGTATTCTACTGGCATTCGGGACAGTCCGACTCATCATTTAACAACCAAGTTACATCACCATGACCTCAACTACCAAGATTGACATATAAGGTGTCATCATTTACGGTTAATTAGGCAGCCGTCGTCTTTTGAAATTCGATCATTTTTACCGTGCCTTTGGACATAAGGATAGTCACTTTCTCTATTTCCCACTTGTACCATGCGACAAAGCACTATTGGTGCTAAGAATTCTCGCGTTTTAGTGTCATAGGGCACGGAATTTCATTCGAAATACTTAGCGTGGGTCAAAAAACGAAAGATTCACTCATTTTGCAAAGGAAGATTCCTTTTGTTCGGGCTTACAGTCAGAAAATTGAACCACTTTCATTTCACTCACATCGGGACCTTCCTTTCGTGTTGTTACACACCCTACAGCAGATGGTGGACCATGCGTCATTTTAATTGCGGTTGGAACGGCATTGCTGCTGTATTGCTCTTATCTATATGTTGGAAAGTTAACGGGTTCCACAAGGAACGAGCCATTCATGTGCCACTATGTGGACAAACGAATAGTATTCCCTTTCGATCTTGCTCGCATCTTTCAAGAACGCAGTATATTGTACCCCCCAAAGTATCCTCGAGCAATCCTGATTCAGGACGAACATTAACTGTTTCGCCATGTGCTAGTAGATTTTCCCTCTATTCCTGGCGACAAGATCCCAATCTCACAAGTTTCGATCGGAAAAATAGGATCTTACTTGGTGGTACCGAAAACTTTCCCTTCGAGCTTATCAATGGTGGAATCAAGTTCAAAAGCTTGTACGGACGTATTGGGAACGATATACCATCTATGTGTTTGAGTGTCGGGATGGAAAATACTATGTCGGAATGACTTCCAATCGACAACGTCGATTCCGACAACATTCCACTGGAATTGGAAGTGCATGGACCCAAAAATATCCACCGATTCAACTTTGGAAGGAATATCGAAGGATTCCACAACGGTATGCTTTGGGATTGGAAGCCCAAGTTACGGCCGAACTGATGTGGGAATTAGGTGTTAATAATGTGAGAGGGGCCATGTTTGCTCAAACAAGGGCCTTTCATCAAGGGGACATGGAAACATTGGTACAATTCCTTGGACATTACAATGGACTGTCCTATAGAAAGGTTCGACAGGTGTTACAATCGGCACTTCCTCCTGTACCAAGTGAGCCTATCACAGATGGACAACGACTGCAACGAACGACATATACTTCAAGCCGCATACCCGTTGGTCCTGCTCAACGCAAGTGTTACCAGTGCGGAAAGTACGGTCATCTAGCTGCTAATTGCCCTAGTGCTTCAATGGGGATAAGTCGAAAGAAATGCTTTCGATGTGGACGACTATGGTCATATTGCGTCGGATTGTTCAGAACCATTTTCAAAGGGAAATACCAAATCCGATGACGAGATCCTCTTGTTGTGTGATTACTGCGCTCAGATGGGTCACACATCCGACGACTGTCCATTCTTATAATGGCTACCTAGCTCGCTAATTGCCAGCCCCAGGCATCTTGATGAATAATGATTTGTGACAATTGATCCGATGACACAACAATATGAATCAGAAAATTATTAATAGAAACAACTTTATCATGCCAATCACTAGCTGAAAGGGTTTTCTTTTTCGTTTCATCATGCTTTAGTGATCGTCGCTGCACTATCTGTTGATGTTTTGGACATTGTAGCCCCCACAGTAGTATTGGGAGTGAAATACACATCTGCTTGAACTTGTGCTGCCGCTTCTTCCAAAAGTTTGCGTTTTTCTCGATAGAACCGTTCTTCATTTTCTTCTCGCAAACGGAATTCCTCTTGTAGTCTCTGATCGGCTGCTTGTTTTTCTTCTTCCAACAATGCCAAACGTTCCATAATGTTGGCAAGAGGACTCAATTCCTCCCCCTTGCTTAGAATTTGTTCATTCCAGTTGCCCGTTAATTGAGCTTGGAAACGAGAAGCAGCAGCATTGATATCATCTTTGGAACTTGAAGACTGCTCCAACCTTTCGAGTCGATCCTTTCGTCGTTGAGCCGCTTCTTCTTCCATGGCTTCCTTGCGAAGTTGTTCATTTGCTTCCTCCAAGGACCTTGCCGCTCGTTCTTCTGATTCGGTCATGAAATCATATTCATCCATGGATAGATCTGGAATGTTGTTGGTGACGGCCGTCTTAGTACTTTCACTGTTGTTGGGAACAAAAAATGGATCTTCGTCCTCGTCAAGACTTGGGTTTTCTCCTGTAGTAGTTATAGCATCCGAGACTTCGACTGTCTTTTTAATTCTTCGACGACGAATCTTTTTCTTGGGTGCGGCCGCCGTCGCTACGTCCCCTTCGGTCGACGTTCCTGTCGCACCGACTGCTGCAGTCGCTACTGTTGCTGCCGTCGTCGTTGTGGTACTACTTGGGAATTCGGTTTGTTCGGGAATACGAGGAGATTGAGCATTGACTTCAAAGGGATCAGAATCGGCTTCGACATTGATACTACGACGAAAGGAAAATGCCTCATTCAATTCCCGTTGCGTCTTGCGAATTTCTTCCAATTGTAATTGCGATTCCAAATTGGTTTCAAAAGTAGAGGTGGCTTCGGCAGTAAAGGTTCGAAAGTTTTGTATAAATTTACCAATTTCCTTCACCAGCTTGTACAAATCCGATGGTCCCAACACAAAGTATCCCACCAAGAGAATTGTAAACTATACGTATACAAAAATAAAAAGGGACCGAAAGGATTGGTGTAGAAATACAAAAACGAAAAAGAGGTGAGTTGGTACATGGTCACCAATCTGGATACAGCATGTTGCGAGACTAGAGTAGGCTATGTTTCTTCCTTGTAGAGATGCGAAATACGTACCAGCTCTGGTGTCCCAATACCAAGAATTCCACCATCAGATCCCATGAACATGTTCAATTGAGTTGGGGATGAATGCTTGTTAAGTGTTCTTGTTGTTGATATTGTTGGGGTGGATGGATATCGAGAGGCAACCGTGTTGCCAACCCATGGTTTGGCCATTGGATGACCATTGGGAACAAAGGCCCGAGCACACATGGTTGTGCTGATACAAACGATAGCTACCAAGATCTTTGCCAAGCCATGGTATATAGCAGTAGAGCCTCTTCGTCGCTTATTGGTACCGGTTGTGCCTGGACCTGCATAGCTGCGGATGGCAGGTTGGCAAGATTTTCGAAGAAACATGATCTGGATACCTTTGTGTGGATTGGAAAAGAGGATCCAACAATGTTGATTCTATTTTAAACCCAGGTTTTCTTTGTGCGTGCTGTAAGCGCTCTGGACACACACACACAAGATCAACAACTTGGTTGTTTCGGTCGCAGTACAAGTACACCAGTCTCTTCCCAACAGGAGCAGCAGGCTTGTTGTGATGGATGTGAGAGAAAAGTGGGTCCTTGCAGTCAATCTATCGTGCGTGGATTTGGGTTTGTTGGCTTCGAGCTTCCAGGTGGCGGCAAGGCATCACAGGGTCGAATGAATCAAACGAACAAGGTACTTCTCCAAGGTACTTTAGTAGCTACCTGGAAGGGTTCGAGTGACATTTTTTCATGGCATTTATTGGTCCAAGGGGCGAAATTGCGTGTACTTCAAGGATGGATTTACTGCGTTCATTCATGAGCTGACTATGAACCCGCTTTGATAAGGAGAAAGCAATATGTATCGGTCCATTTGTTCGTTATATGGAAAGGTGCGACATTGGATTCGACACCTTGGGGGAATCGACAGTGTCGCAGTGTCCCAAGATTCCGTGCGCAACTGGGGATGGGAACTCAACTACCGGCAAGTCGGCAGGCAGTCCCACTCCCTGTTTTCCATCTTTGTGAAAACCATGGACGCGAACCAAGCATCAATTTTGGACCTCGCCATCCACGAGCACGGCTGGCAGTTGTTTCGTTCCGTCTGGCCAAATGAAAACTGGCCGCACGGTGTCAAACGTCAGTGGGCCCCTCGCCATGGATCGCTCTCCGAGAATTCGACGATGGATCTATATATGCCACTGGTTGTCGGAGGCGGTCTTTTCATGTACATGCGTCTCTTATCCAGGTACGAGCCATTTAAGCACTACCGATGATCTCTTAAGGAACTCACGGACCATTGGGAGAAGAGACGTGGGAGTCACTACTCGCATCTCGCATCCGGCATTTTTCCCGCCACGCTTTTCTCGTAGAAGGAAATTACGCATGTTGACAGTCCCTGCTGGCATCCCCGACCCCCACGTTCTTTTTTTTTGTGTGGTCGATTCTCCGGTTTCGTGTGTGGGTGAAGTCAAGTAGCGGATCCGACGGCAGGAACAACGGTAGAGAATACCCCAACTGGCAAGGCTCTTTTTTAGGTACCGCAATAAAAGGAAAAAAGAGACCTTGGCATTAAACTACCTTGTCATCTTTTGAATTGATTGTTGAGTGTCTTGCTACTCTGGAACACGAAACGAAAGAATTTGCTGCTCCAAGACTTGGTATTTTTGTTGCATTTTTTTAGATTCAAACCAGATACCGTTGTGTTTTTCATCGACTCACGTTCGTTGCGAGTACCGAAAGCCAAAAACATCCAACAGCAGCCATGACGATAGCCATTTCCAGATCACCGGCTCTTGCACCAATGCGAGGATCTCCCACTTGTTCGTCTGCCGCCATGGACTTGAACTCGTGTCGACAGGAAATTGAGCGGGCCGCGGCTGCCAAAATAGCGGAAGCCGCCCTCACCATTCGACAGTGCTTATTGCAAGCCGGAGTGTCGACATCGCAAGCCTCGAATCGTACCATGCAAGCACGAGTGCGACGAGAAGTACAACGATTGACACAAGGAAGAGCTCGAAAGACGTTTTCTACGGGTAAAGAGTGGGTTCCCAGAGAGATTCTTGTTCCCAGAATGGGTGTAGCACGGTCCACCACCAGCAGCAATGGAACGGACTTGGACAGTTACACGACGTTCGCGGATGAATCCTTTGAAGATGATAATATTTCCGTCTTGACCGATCCATCCTATCTCCAAACCTGCGCAAGCCGTGTTCCGCTGCACTTTGCCTCCACAACCTCCGGGACGCCGAGACCAGCAGCGGAACCACCCATTACTCCGGCGTTGCCGGCCATGTACATGCCCACGGGCCCAACTACCACAACAGTATTGCCAGCGGTTGGGTTTCCAATGCTAGACATTGCCGCCCTCGAGGCACAGCAACATCCCATGTCTCTCTTTCCTGGAGCAACCACCACTGATCTCTTTGTTGCTTCCGGTCTCGTAGATGCCGCGAATGATTGGATGTTGAAAGCAACAACACCCTTTGAACAGACACAATTCATTTCCGATCAAGGGCAAGAGCTTGCCCGTCTGCCATTTGCAGTGACAAACACTGCCTGTATTTCACGATGAATATCAAGGAGAAAGAATTCTATGATCAACAAGAGTGAGAGAAACAAGTTCTTCCTCGCCCTCGCTACTACCGGTAGATACTATCCGCTGCAACATTTTCTTTTGAAATAGGAGCGTTTTGTGTGCAAAACTATCCTATCTTTAGCTGCTGCTGCTGTTCCAATGCCAGAACTCCTCCTGTCGATTCATGGCATGCTAGACCTTGATCCCAGGAGACATTCTTCTGCGACCTTCTAACTGTGCCGTCGACTCTTTGCTACCAGATTTTCCATCCAACACCCAGGGATTGTGCTACAGTAAAGTTGTCTATGAGATATAGATTCCACTTCCTCTATCACATACAGTTAGTAGAAAAGTGGGATATTTACCATCTACAACTGTCTACACTCCTCCCCATGGCCAGTTGCAAGTCTATCTAGAAAGTACCATTTGAACCACACAGGACAGCCAGACCGGTAGTGGTCCGTACTTGTACTCTTTCCGAGTTGCCTTGGTGTTCCAGTGTCTTTTGATTAGAGTACAATAGTACTGGCAGTTGGCAGTAGGTCGTGAGATTTAGTGATGTTGGATGCTTCTTCACGGAAGCTATGATACACGTTATGGATGAAAGAAGCGAACCGCCATGTGTCAATTTTTGCTGGTCGAACATCGCTCACGTCGATGACTCGTTCGATCGTTTTGCAGGCCAAGGATGTCGTCATCGCGTTTGGCAGTTCTGTACCGTTGCGTATCCCAAATTTTGGGTCGGTCCGACCGACCTTCGTTGTGTATACTACTGTATACTGCCACTCACCACGGCGAACTTCTTTTTCTCTCCCCGTGATTCGCAAACACGAATTTGACTGAGCCTTTTATTATTC
Organism: Nitzschia palea; assembly: GCA_019593585.1. Classification (NCBI taxonomy): domain Eukaryota; phylum Bacillariophyta; class Bacillariophyceae; order Bacillariales; family Bacillariaceae; genus Nitzschia; species Nitzschia palea. The sequence goes on along the minus strand of SWEM01000224.1, from coordinate 12,871 downwards.
TCGACTACTTCTGTGCCCTCCTTGGATTCCATGATCCATTCGACGTTGCTTGAATTGACTTTGTGAATTCCATTACTACCCTTGTTTGATACTACTTCTATACTCTTTGTTCTCTGTTTTGGACTTGTGCGTTGCCCAATATTCCGGATCAAGCCACTACGAACAACAACGCAACAAGAAAAATTCCCCAAAACCAAAAGTGCGGGCGCGTTGTTTTGGAATCCGCAACTTGTACATTCACTACTCCTGTTGATTTAAATACATACTTTCGTGTTCCCCAGGTCCCATTTCCCCCAACTTGCTGCTCCTCATGAGTGCCAGTTCCAAATTCTTTTCCAATGCTTCGGGACAAGTGACGGGTCGTATAAAATATTGGATGAAACACCATCCCATCATCAGTAATAGTGTCCTCTGTTTCAATCTGTGGATTGCGGGAGATTTTACCGCACAATATTCTGAAATGAAATACCTCCATACTACTCCCACTACTACTACCGCCGCCACCACCACCCATGGTATGGATCACGACGATGGAACTGGTGATGACCGACAAGAACATCATCAACCACAACAAACTCTGCAACAACAACAACGACCGGCCTCCTCCTCCTCCTTTTGGGAACAAGTGGATATAGCACGAACTGCCAAATGCGCTGGATATGGTGCTACCGTCACTGGACCAATATTAGCAACTTGGTATCCCTTTTTGGAACGACTCTGTGTTCAAAACAATATTTTGGCCCGCTATGGATTATGGGGTCCACCCATTGTCAAGGTATTGGCGGATGAATTTCTCATGGATCCACCCTTTTTATGTCTATTTTTTGGTTACATGAATGTTTGTGAGGGTGGGACCATGGAAACCTTTTACACCAAGTTGTCTACCCAATTTTGGCCCTCGTGGATGGCAAGTTTGGCGGTTTGGCCACTCGTATTACTTGGAACCTTTCGATTTGTTCCCATTTACGCCCATGCCCCCGTAATCAATGCCTGTTGTATTGTATGGGATGCCTTTTTGAGTCATCGCAATACCCTTTCCAAGGCCGCAGTATTGGGTCCCGAACAACGAAAGGTAGTCGAAACCTCATCGTCCCCACCACCTCCTCGACAGGTTCATGCTAATAACGATCCAGAGAAAAATATTCGAATAGCATGATAGTTATTGACAAGTATTCTCTTGACTATGTATGGTTGTGTCAGAGCCGAAGGGACCACTAGTCAATTCCCTGACACTGATTATACCTCCGAGCTAAAACCCGACATGTGCTAGTTGTAACGAATCTTATAATCCGTGAGAATCGAGGTTATTTCCATGCAAGAAGGAGCTAACTACTCGTCTTCATAATAATGAATGTCGTTCAGTTGTAAGTTTCGGGCAATTTTGACTTTTTCGACAAGGCACACATGGTCACCAGGGACTACGTATGTCCCAGTTCTTTTTTAAAGTTTGTAAAGGTCCGAGTATTTGGTATTCAAATACTCCAAAAAGTATTGTGGGTTGAGCGGCTCACCCAATTGTGCTTCAAATAGAGCATCCAACGACTTGTAACGTCGTCCATGGCGGTGCACTTTATCCGTCAACCATTCCTTGATGGGTTGAAATTCCCCTTGCGCAATCTTGTCTTCTAAGTCATGTATGTCTTGTTGACAGTAGTGATACAATTGCGCCGCCGCAATGGCTCCCAGCAAATAGGTTGGAAAGTATCCAAAGGCTAGGGCCGACCAGTGAACATCTTGCAAACATCCCTTGTCATCCGAGGGAACGTCAAGATTTAAATATCGTTTCATATCGGCATTCCATCGACTGGGAATCTCCGACACTGCGAGTTTACCAGCAATGACATCCTTTTCAATATTATATCGAAGAATGACATGGAGGGGATAGGTCAATTCATCCGCTTCCACTCGAATTAACGCGGTACCAGTGACGGCATTGACGGCTCCATAAATTTCTTCGGCCGAATACTTGGCGGTATCTGGTAGAAATTCTTGGAGAATGGGAGTGGCATACTTCCAAAAGGGTCGCGAGAGACCAATATGACGTTCCCAAAAGAGGGATTGACTTTCATGAGTCCCCATGCTCAAGTACGTGTTCAAACTTGTTGCCGACGAGGAGGGTAGGGATTGTTCATAAATGGCATGACCACCCTCGTGAAGACTTCCTGCCAATCCTTGATACCAATCACTGGTACGAAACCGAGAGGTAATACGAACATCCTTGGGACTCATGGACGAGGTAAAGGGATGAACGGATACATCAATGCGACCCTGCTCAGCATTGAATCCAATGGCCTTGACCAAACGTTCCGAAAGCTTTTGTTGTTGATCAATGGGAAAGTCACCATGCAAGGGCTCCATCGAAGGACCCTTGTCGGATGCCAATACTTTCTTGATCAGAGGTACGAGGGTTTCTTCGACTTGGGCAAAAATGGTATCGAGACGCTGTTGCGTCATGCCCATTTCATATTCATCCACCATGAAATCATAGAGATTTTCCGAAGATCCCTGTTTAGCCGTGGCAATTTGAATCGAGGTATCAAAACAATCTTGGAGGGCATCGGCAAACTTGGCAAAGTCACTAGTGGCACGAGCCTGGACCCACGTGGCATGAGCCGAGGCTCCCAAACTCGCCGCCTTGGCTGCCAATTCGGATGGGACCCGAGCATTCTCGACAAAGGATTTTCGTTCCAACTCCAACAATCGTGATTGGTCCGATGTCAATGCTTCTGCCTCTTGTTGGAGGGCCTGATCCATGAGTTCCAACAAAATGGGGTCCGTTTTGGCTTGATGCAATACCGTGGCCAAGGCAGCCATTTGAGCTCCACGATCGGCCGATGCTGCCGACGGCATGAAAACTTGTTGATCATAACTCAAAACTGCTTTTGCTCTTTTGAGATGAGTAATCGATTCCAGTTTTTGGACTAGTTGCGAGTAGGCAGTCATGGTGGATGTTTCGGCGGCAGAAGTCAAAGTGCTACTCATTTTGCTGCGACTAGCACCTCCACGAACAAATGAAGTTGGACACTGACGTTGGCGGCTTGCCAAAGAAAAGGCTTGGGTACTACAACTCGCTAACAATGCAAAGATGCCCGGCTTGAGAAGGAATCTCATCCTTCGTTGCGAGATGATACTTTTATTGTTGTATCTGTCGGAAAGGGTTTGCCTTGGATCTTGCCTGCCATCGTCACGGGTAGAGCCGATAAATACGAATGAACATCGATGACGTGGTGGTGCGCAGCTATAGGTGTTACATGGGTAGTATCTTTGTATACGTTTATATGGTACCTGGTATTTCCATATTGAACTCGCATCTAATCAGATGATGTAGATTGCACAACTTGCATCTGTGTACCATATTAAACGCAAGCCGAAGTTTGAAGGCACATTGTGCGTTTTGCAGATTCTTCATAGTCAACTGCCAGAAGTCGAGGCTACAATGACACGATACACTTTGGATGCATTATCTAACTGTGAAGCCGATGACTAGATTTCCGATGCAGTATTTTGGTCAACTAAGCAACAAAGCGCCATGGTACTAATTTAGTTAAAGGCGGCCTTGAGTCATCTTTCTCCTCAAATGAGGGGGATTGCACCCCTGGACCGTTGTTTCTGGTTGCCAAAGACTCGAACGTTGCTCACTACTGACATGGAAATGCAGACCATGATACTTTGACCACAATAATTAACTGCAACCCTGACTGTTTCTCTGAAACCAATACGCTTTGGCCATGACATCACTGCCATAGTCATTTCCCGAGGAACCCACATCCATGCCACTGATTGTTTGGACATTACCAACGCCACTATTGTAGGCGACAACCGCACCTTTTAGAATATATCGACGGCTCCAGTCAGGATGATTTTGCGCCACTTGAGTGCGATAGGAAGAGAATATCCGTATGGCTTGATTAATATGGGCCGCACTGGTAGGGTCGGGTTTTCCTTCAATCGTTTGCCCACTGCTCGTATCCACTTGAAGGATGCCAAAGCCAGAGCATCCATTGCCAGGGTCACCATATCCAGCTGGACAATTAGCCACACTCCCTAAGAAGCTCCCAATATGGGTCCAGCGAGTGCTTTGATAATTGCCACCGGGACGTCCCATTGCTTTGCCGCGGAACAGAACTTTTGCTGAAGATCTGTTGTGATGTAACGGTAGTCACTCGAAGCTTCGTTCTCACTGACTGCCACGGAGCGTTGGCCATTACTGGAAAGCTTTCCCCCTGCGCATAGCGAGGGATCGTTGTGGCATTCCGTCAAGGCAGCGTCCCAAGACGTTGCTCCTTCATTTGGGATGTATTGCCCGCTAGTCAACGATTGGAGAATCACCATGACTTCTCCGATACGGGTCTGGATGCTTGCGGCATCTGGAGCGTACTTGGCGCAAGCGGCACATTTGCCGTTATACGAGCCATAGCACCAGCTTTGAATCGTCGTTCCACAACATTCCCCCTGGACCATGGGCGCCGAAAAGTAAAAGCCGACCAAGTGGGATTTCAACAGCCAAGCGCGCTTGAGCCTCAAATTACTTGCAACTTGCTGCCCAGTGATTGCGTTATAGGTGCTAGTGCCAATGCCATAGTTGGCCTGCTTGGCAGACTGGGAAAGAACCGAGGTGATATTCGTTGTCTTGTAGACTGCTAACGCACGTTTCTCGACATCGGAATCCTGTGGACCTCCCCATGAGTTGCCAATGTTCTCCACATGCATGGCAGCAATACCAACCTGCCAAGCATGATTGACAGGGCATTCAATCAAGGGGCCTATTTGGCTATCACCCGTGTCGTAGTGGCAATTGCTGTAGTTCCACGGATTCTGCAGGACATATACCTGCTCTTTCAGTGCCCACCAAGCGACTTTGGCAATGTCATACATGTCCTGCTTACTGACCAACGCACCGGCATTCGGATCCGGTGGGTTAATTCCTCGCCAATTGGGGATGGTATAGGTTGCAATCCATTGCAAGTTGGTAAATTCACTCGATGACAATCGATTTCCATTCACATAGCCCAAGGTTGGTTTCTTGAGATACATTCCCTGACATGGGTTGCTGCCGGGCGGAAACGAGTCCCACGCCGTCATTGGCTTGATGGTGCTTTTGAGGAACCCATTCGTGTTGAAACCTTTGCACGTGGAATCATTGTTGCAATAGGTGGCCAAGTTGGATGCTGACTGGCCCGAATAAGATCTGACATCCCCACCCGAAGAATCATAAAGGCTCCAAAAGACATAGCCAGCAATGCTGGGACAAGTGGTGGTGGTGATCGCGCGCGAACGACCGAGAATGCGATCATCAACAGGGCTTCCACGAAGCTGTGGATACGTCGACTGTAGCAAAAAGGGCAAAAGGGCATGTGAGTCAACCCGCGACAATGAGAAACCAGAACGGGAACCGTCTTAGTGTACGTACGTTACTGTGAGAAAACGCGTCAAGTTCAGGTTCTTCCTTTATCGATCCTTCCGACCGTTGAATTCCTACCAATGCAAGGTTCGCGATGTACATCCATTTCAAAATGTTGTTCATGTTTGCTGCGCAAAAGGAGCAGACGGAATGAGAATATGTGAGTGGAAACACTCTGAAAGAATACGCAGCAAAGGGGTGACTTGCTTGTCTCTCAACATAGCACGTCGCGGATAAGCAATGGCGCGTAGGAACAACGTTTACTTTTCTTGCCAACATTCAAGAACAAATACACAGCATGCGAGTGCAATTTGCGTTGGCATTCATATCATGCGGAAGAAGTCAATCGGAGCACGCCTACTATCCATGGAGTCCAGCAGTTTGAAAACGTTACTAAAAACAGCAACCGAGACTGCGCTTACCTTTGGGTTATCTGTGAAACTGTTCAACTTTGCGACATCTTTGAGTTAGACCATTGCAACAAACAAGCTCGATGTCGATCGTTTAACATGGTGATTGTCGTACCTGTTTTGTATTTGCAATATCAGAAGTCGCAGGATAGCTTTTTCTTTTTTGTCTCTGAGGACAATTTTATGAGTGAAATCTTTTACTATAGCATAGATACTTTTTACTGTGATCCAAGTATACAAGCAAGACTGGTTGACGGTGAGACCCACCTGGGGTCGCGCCAAAAGTGTTCGGGTTGTTTCCCCAAGATTCTCATTTTTTTATGGCACGAGCAGCGATAGAATGTACGGACACGTTTGCCAAACTAACCGCCAAAAGTTACGAATGTTTATGGCACAGGGGGGCAGAAAAGTAGGAATTGTAAAGTTGTGAGGCCTATTCCCATTCTTCATGCAGGGACTTGAAATCTCGCATTGGTGTCGTTGGTAGTCAAATTTGCCCGGCTTGGCATCACTCCTACTGGCTGCCTTGATCCAATCGTCCCAACAAAGGATGCCATTCATTATCATGCCCGGGATCTTTGCATTGTCATTAGCAGCGAGTTGCAGTAACCAATCATTTTCTTTGGCAAGCCAACGTCACTCCAACCATTGTTGTTCGTGGAGGTCCTACCTAGTAGTAGGATTTGTCGCACTTTGACTTTTATGACCGAACTAACAACAACCACCAGCACCAGCATTAGTGCCTACGGTCCAGAAACTGCAAGCGATCACTCATCTACGAAGAGCCAAGTTAGTTTGTACTAACGTCAGTAGTACATGACTTTGTTTTACCAGGTACAGTTTTTAGATCTTCCCTAGGTATTTGTATAGGCAGCGTACTAGGTACTAGTCTTAACACTCAGAATATCTAGCCTCAACACGCACTAATGTCGTCTTGCATACACCCGCTTGGACACCTGCACCACTCCCCTCCAAGAAAATCCCCACAAAATCTGTGAATTCTATTCCAACAATTCTTGTGGGAGATACGGCAAATCATAATCATCATGACAGACCAAGAGGAAACAACAACCACAACAACAACATTGGCTCCCAAGGTGAAAAATCACAACAAGTATCGTCGTGATAAGCCATGGGACAATGAAGATATTGATCATTGGAAGGTTGACCCATGGCAGGATGAGGATTTGCCCGGTGGTCGATTATTGGAAGAATCCTCCTTTGCCACGCTCTTTCCCAAGTATCGGGAAAATTATTTGCGTCAAATTTGGCCCGTGGTAACCAAAGCCTTGGATCAACACAAGTTGGCCTGTGAATTGGACTTGGTCGAAGGTAGCATGACGGTCCGTACCACCTCCCAAACTCGTGATCCCTACGTTATTTTAAAAGGCCGCGATTTACTCAAACTACTTTCTCGAAGTATTCCCGTCGCTCAAGCGGTCAAAATCTTGACGGATGAATGGGTTTGCGATATTGTCAAAATTGGAGGATTGGTTCGTAACAAGGAACGATTCGTCAAACGTCGACAACGCTTATTGGGACAAGATGGATCCACGCTCAAGGCTTTGGAATTGGTGACGGGCTGCTTCATCTTGGTCCAAGGCAATACCGTTTCCATTATGGGTCAATCCCATCTAGGACTGAAGCAAGCTCGACAGGTGGTGATTGATTGTATGAATAATATCCATCCCGTCTATCATATTAAACGATTAATGATTATGAAGGAATTGGCCAAGGATGAAAAGTTGAAGAATGAGAATTGGGAACGATTCTTGCCCAAATTTGCCAAGAAGAATGTTCCTCGCAAAAAGGCGACAGCCGCCTCTTCCAACAACAATAATAATAAGAAGAAGGAAGAATCCAAAAAGGCCTATACTCCCTTTCCTCCAGCTCCCACTCCTCGCAAGGTCGATTTGCAATTGGAAACGGGAGAATACTTTGCCACCGAAGACGAACGCAAGTCCAAGAAGTTATGGCACAAGAAACAACAATCGCAACAAACGTCCAAAGAAAAACGACAAAAACGCGAATTACAAGACCAGACGGTCCCCGAACCCAAGGCCAAAAAAGCCAAGGTGGTGGGGGGAGCCGCAGCATCGTCCGACGTCGATCTGGCCCGACTCCAAGCCAAGTTTCAGTCTGCCAACAAGACCAATACCAACATTTCCATGTCCGATTTTGTACAAGATTCGGGTGTTGCTTCGGATAGTAGAAAAGACTCAAAGAAGAAAAAGTCTACCAGTAGTAGATAAAAGTGTATACTACGGTTATTGGTTATTAGATGGTTTTGAAAATTATATACAAGCAGATACCTATTAGTGGTACCTTGTTACTTGCTAGCTTGCTGTTGCTGCACGCAGCATCCAGTATCCAGCAATGACGTCAGTCGCCATCTGGTCCTCTGCGAACATCCGGACATCTGGAGAATGTCCGATCGCAGTCAACCAGCTTCGTCCTCATTAATCTACTTAGCTGTCGCTTAACCGATCTACTTCGTACGTAGTGACACAGAGGCGGCAGAAATTTCATAAGTATATGCTTACGTACATACATAGGTATAGAAGCTACAACTGGTACCTTGTTTCAACGGCTCGTGACTTTACAGTTAGTTATTTTAGCACTGTGAGATGGCGGGAGATGGCGGCACAGGGCATGATATCCTTTATGATCATGATTATCGTCAACATGTCTATGATTTTTTACCGTCTGATTGTACAAGTACCTCTGTTACCATCAAGAAGAAAGCAACAATAAGTCTTCCTTGCTTCGACATTTTGATCTGATGCTGTATTGGCTACGGATGTAAAAATTACATGGGCTCGTCAACCATGGCTGCCCCACGCCGAGCATTTCGCTGTACTCGTACCAGATTTTACCGACAACTCATGGGACGATTCCGAATGGGAAGAGCTGAGGTTTCAATTTTCAACGCAATACCCTTCAAATCGGGATTCTCGTTTTTGAGAAGTTGTAAAGTAACGTCATCGGCGAATTCAATCGATCCAATATGTGTCAAGGAGGAAAACCCATACATGATACCTACGTATCAAAGCGAAGTATCTCGACCAACTTCACACAAATTCCTCTTTCATTGCATTCCAAGGACAACCACACCTGTAAATGAATGCTACCTTTCTCTCTCTTCCTACCACTATCTATACCAGTATCTGGGACTATTGCGGGGCAAAGGATATCATGGCGCTGGCGTCAACCTGCCGCATGCTGAACACTGAAATTGAAAAATGCATGCTGGTAGTCGATGCCAAACATGACGTTCGTTATTCCGAGGAGATTCCCATTTTCTTTGCTGATCAGTGCCATTCTGTATTGATAACGTGTGTATCATATATTTACAGCAGAGTCAAAGTGTCGTCTCGGAAGAGGCAACAAAGTGGATCGTTTGACTATGACGCAGTTTGGGAAGGAGAGTGTGACCGTCATGATCATCTTGACATTACATTCCGAAATGATCCCTCTCGAAAGTATAAGTTTCGTGGCAGTAAGGATTGTGGTGACGGTCCTGATTTCGCGATTCAACTACGAAAGCAATTCATGACATCACAAGTTACGCCGGCAATGCAAAGAGCCCTTTCCATTTGCTTGAAAATGGGAATCTATCGAGGTGAAGTTTGGTACCCAATAGAGATGGATGATTTGGAAGAACTCAACGTGGCACGATTCTTTATGAAATTGTTCCTCATGGGCTGTTCATCATTGTCGGAAGCGTCGTCCCCGATCCGTAGATGCTTCCAATCAGGAGGGAGCGACACACACGTGGACAATGTCAGTATCTGTCTCATTCCACAGATTATAAATTTATTTGAACAGACATTAGAACAAAAGGAACCAATCGCTTGCGTGAAGCGACCTCTCTCAGTTGAGGAAATGGAACAAAACTCATGGCATCCCGCCAAGGACGTGGAGAAACAAAACACTCGTACTGACCAATTACCAGAACTTTTAAATGGAACCTGAATTGACATAGAGACGATGTGAGCGAAGGGATTTCGATCAAGAGGAAGACGATAGGTGCAATGATGAGTTATTATTTATTGCTCGTATCCCACTGGCACCCAATGTTTGATGCATGTTTTCTTTACGTTGTGCCAGGCGATGGAGATGACAAGTCTCAATGTTTGCTTGCACGTTGTGTAGGATAAACATAGTGAGGATTTAGGGTACTGGATGTGGATGTTGTGGTGACGCACCCTCAGCTTATCACCACCTATTGCCCATTATCTTGTTGCGTGCGGGTGCATTGGCACAGCTTGGACCAGATCAAGAACAGAATGGAAGAACGCGTTTGACATGGCAAAACTGGATTCGACACCAGATGACCTTGAATGCATCGTTGATGTTTGCAATGTTCTCTTGTAGGAGTTGTCGCGTTAATTCAGATGTCTGTTATTTGTTTCTCGTTGAAGAAAAGTGTCATTAGATTAGAATGGATTTCCATGCAACAAAACATGAGCAACCTTATACCAAGAGATACAGTGACACTACTGTTGCTAACTTTTCTCATCCACATAATGTCTAAGATAGGTTCTAAAGGAGTGCGTGTAACACTGTTCCCGTCAACAAGAAGCAACATGAAGTCTATCCTTTATGATACCCGCCGTGATCTTGTGATATGTTGCTATCGGATGTAAACAGTACATTTTTGCACTTTAACGTTATCACTTCCCGCCACCGAAAATGACAACACCTTGTGCTAGAATCATGCTCATTGGACTCTTTTTCGGGCTGCCTGTTGGGCTGCAAGACGTCATGCTTATCATCGGTTCCCCTGCTTTCTCTCCATCCTCGACGGTGGTGGAGTAGGGGGGCTCAGCATTTTTCGGTGGTCGCACAAGCTGATACCAGAAGCTCGGCGCACGACGACGCCACAAGCGAAGTCCTGAGTTTTCAAATGTCAATATGGTACCATTGATATTTGGATTCTCATGGTTGAGAAGCAGTGAAGTAACATCATCGGCAACTTGGTTCCACGCCTTGACATACAATCGATCCAATATGTACCTGGTGAGGTACACACCAGAGGCGATACCAAAGAACACAAGCGGGGCATAAGGCTCCCCCAACATATGCTCGAAATACGTCAGGAAGATTCTGTAAGCAAAGAAAAGGGTTATCAGAACAATGTGCAATATTTTCATGTAACGGTGGTGAGGCTTGAAGCTTTCACAGTGAGCTTTCTGAATCATGACCAAGACTTGTTGATCCTCGAACATGCTTGGATCATACTCCTCCTCCTTAATGTAGAGTTCTCTTAGTGATGACGACTCAAGGTAGATGGGTGGAAAGCCTTGTTCTTGTGCCCCATCAGTCGTATTCTACCAAGGAACAACTCAAAGAAATTTTAATCCTAGTACTATCTAAAATTCGTACGAAGGCCGACGAGTACATGTGACTCAGTAATAAAACCAGCAGCAGTGCTGGTTTCATGGGAGTACCCAAGTTTGACGTCAGATTCCATCAAAGTCCCTTCTTGTCGACTCTTGTACCGCACTTTCCATTGGAGCATGTAAAACAATGCCTTGTTCATCCACCACATTCCTCGTTTCCTCCTGAATGTAGAGTTCTCTTGGTGACGAAGACTCAAGGAAGATGGGTTGTAAGAGTTGTTCTTGTGCCCCATCGGTCGTATTCTCCAAGGAACAACTCAAGAAATTATTAACTCCTGTACTATCTAAAATTTGTTGAAGCCACGAGTACATGTGACTCCAGAAATAGCAACCAGCAGCAGTGCTGGTTTTATGGGAGTACCCAAGTTTGAGGTCACATTCCATCAAAGTCCCTTCTTGTCGCTCTTGTACCGCACTTTCCATTGGAGCATGTAAAACAATGCCTTGTTCATCCACCACGTTCCTCGTTTCCTCCTGAATGTAGAGTTCTCTTAGTGACGACGACTCAAGGAAGATGGGTGGAAAGAGTTGTTCTTGTGCCCCATCTATCGTATTCTCCAAGGAACAACTCGGACTCGTAACTCCTGTACTATCTAACATTCGTCGGAACCACGAGTATATGTGACTCCAATAACAACCAGCAGTGGTTTCATGAGAGTACCCAGGTTTGGTATCACATTCCATCAATGGTCTTTGAAGCTCTTCTACCATACCGGTACTTTCCATTGGAGCATGTAAAATAATGTTCTGTTCATCCAATGCAGAAGCGGATATCGTGCCGTCGCGAGGGGGCCCTTTCAAAAGTCACGTTTCCAAATGCGAAAATTATGAAGAACAAACGCGACAACGCTTGACTCTTGGCAGCAGCGACTGGGAACAGAGGCGGCAGAAATTTCATAAGTATATGTTTACGTACATACATACGTATAGCGATGCCGCATCGTGATTGGTTGAGCTTGATGACGATTGCACGTTCGAACGACAATGTTGTGTCTGTTGCTTCAGTGGGTCGAGACGTACCAGGGGTACCAGGTACGGTTACACGGTTACACGGTTACACGCTATGTTCCGGTTTGTGCTGAGACGGGTCGAATCGGTCATCCGTAAATTTATCTAATTTACAGTTAGGGCATCCTTTGATTTCATCATCGTCAACATGTCTATGATTTTTACCGTCTGATTGTACCTCTGTTACCATCAAGAAGAAAGCAACAAGAAGTCTAACCTGCTTCTACATTGATGGTGATCTTATGCTATATTGGCTACGGATGTAAACATTGCATGGGCTCGTCAACCATGGCTTCGAGCCCCGGTGGCTGTAAACGGGGACATTGGGATGATGGACGAATGCTGCAAACTAAATAGCACTGGTATTTTCCTGGCGCTGGATTTTTTTTTCTGAGGCTCTTGTAGGTTACAGGATGTGATGCTCGTCATCACAACCATCAGGATCCCCTAATTTCCTTCCATGATCGACAGCAGCAACAGAGTAGACGGTTGGCCTATAGTTGTCGACTCATGGGACAATTCCGAATGGGAAGAACTGAGGTTTCAAATTTCAATGCAGTACCTTCCGATTCTCGTTGCTACGAAGCTAGTAAAATAACGTCATCGGCGACTTGGTACCTCGCCTTGATATTCAATCGATCCAATAT